>JAEMOT010003322.1:620240-672178 GCA_019297695.1 Apostasia ramifera | reverse complement strand
GCGACTGCCGGATCTGGTGGAGAGAGGGAGGGTAAGGGTATAATGGTAATTTTGTATATTTTTAATAATAAAAAAGAACCCAGATGATAATTTTTGAAAATCTAGGGTCCCGATGATATAATTTTAAAAACGTGGACCTATGTGATAATAACCCTTAAACTCAGGGACCTGAGTGAAATTTGCCCTAGTTTTTAAACTACAGAGGTACAAATTGAGGAAAATCTAAAATTAGGAATTAATAGTCGTAGTGTCAAAAAAAGAAGTCAAAAGCTGTGGATTATTCATTAAGGAAAGATTTCTTAAGAATTTAAGCATGGGATTCTCCAAGAATAAAAAATGAACAAAAAAAAGATTTGATAATATAAGATATTTAAATAGAAATGATTTTTTGTTCATATGGTAAACAAGGATTTAAAATGATGCCACTGACAAAGGTTGAGTTGGAAGGTTTGGTCCCAATATTATTTCTAGCTTAAATCTGAAAGTGATCATTATTCTATTAAATTCATGCTGCAAAGTTGAGTAAATAACATAAATTTTAATTTTAAAATTAATTTATTTCATATTTAATATAAATTTTAATATTAAAATTAATTTTATTTCACATCTCATATATCTTTTAATATTAAAATAAAACATAAATTTCATTTAGATTTTTGAAATTTAAGATAGTATTAAGGGAGCGTTTGGTTCGATGTTATTTTGGTGTTATGTTATGTAATTTAGACGTCATGATATTTAAATGTCATCTTTTAACTAATAATTTTATAACGTAATAGAAGATTTTTTGTAGATATCATTAAATTAAATAATTATTTTATTTAAATAATATTAAGATAATATTGAATTAAATGACTTTTAAGTAGGTTTATAATTTTAAAAATACTGCAATCACATTCTTAAAGTTAATATTTAAATTACAATTAAGTCTTTTTATTTAATTTAATTTTTATATTTTATATTTTAATTAAATATATAAATACAAAAGAATTAAAATACACTTCTCTCCCGTCTCCGGTGGACCTCGCAACTGCAATGCCGGAGCTGCTCGAGAGCACAGACGTCATGTGCACAGGCCCAGCGGGAGGGTGCAGGCCAATGCCAGCACAGACTTGTACACACGGAGCCCGCTGCGCCTGCGCAGGCCCAACATGCACGTTGCAGAGCTGAAACGTCGAATTCTATTAAGTTTCACCGTTAAATTGATATATTAAAAAATTTAAAATGCAATAGAAAATCTACTTAAAAGGTTTCAGATGAAATTATTACTCCTTTTTTTGTTATGTATAGCTAGTATAGCTACATGAGCATGAACTGAAAGGTCCATTCATTTAATAAAAAAAAAACTGCCTACATTTCCTTCGGTCATTTAGCATTTGAAGGGATTATCATTACAATAGAGATGGTAGATTGCCAAGCAAATGAAGAGCCATAATTGCCGAAGGCTTCTCGTGATGCGCTTGTCTGAGAAAAAAATCTGTTGAAATAACTTTGTCGAGAATACCTCAAGGAGAATAATCTTCATATGAGCATCTCGCCTTTCGTTGTGTCACCAGTATGGCTAGGATTAAGCGAGAAGGAATTCTCCAGCATTAGCATGCCCCATGCACAAGAACTCTACTGTTGGCAACAACTAAAACCTTCCCTACAGAATGATTCAGAATGAATTCAGTTTTTAATAATCAAATGCCAATTCTTTTAGGTGGCACGTATTTCTCACTTCAAAAAAATATACATATCAATTGATAAATAAATCAAGAAAAATATGACATACAGCGTCACATGAGAAACAAATATATGACATACAAAGAGACGAATCTAATACAATTCAATAATGCAAGTGTATGCAATAATTTCTCCATGGTCAACAGCTTCTAATAATGGGATGCAAGTTGTGATCATCGCTTTTACTGGCGTGGATAAAACAGGAAAAAATGCAAAAAAAATTATGCAACTGGTAACTCTTCTCCACTGTGTTCCATAAAGCTCAACAAAAACTGTCCCACCCATGGATAATATGAAATTTGGCAGCAAAATAAGGAAACATGGACAAGATACGAATACAACACGCTCCCAAGACACAAACATGAAGAGATGCAACAAATAGTATAATAAATAAAAAATAAATATCTATGTAATTGTGTAATTTACTATAAAATTTGCTCAAATTATAGAAATAACTAGAAAGCACGAACAACACAACACGATAAGATATAACAAAGGTGTTCAGCTTCCTTGTCATCAAATTGAGTATTTTGAATATTTCCACCAATATTTAGTATATTTTCATTTATAACTCTTTCGATTTCTCGATTTTTTTCTTTTGTAATTATGAACTTCTTTCTCAACTGTATGAGCTATAACTAGTTGAGTAACCCTACTATTTGCTATTGGGCAACAAAATTAACCACCCCAAACTTTATTTTTTAATCTTCACCCCATCTTCTCATCCCCCTTTTTATGTTTCTTCTTGCCTTTCTACATCATAAGCCTTCCCCTCAAGCACAGTAAAAGCTACAGCATTCCCAGGCACTAATAATGAAGGTCCTTTTCCTTCCTATGCCAAAAATGGAGAGGGCCAGGGCATGGACAGCAAACATCAGGGCTAGATATGTGATGGCCACGGATCAGTTACTTCAAGTAACTGTTGCCAATTAATTCATGGTTTATTTAAAAAACTGCTGAGAGTAGGGATGAAAAAATCGTTGAATCTTTGATTAGTAACTGAAATAAATCTTAGAGTTATAGATTATGATCGAAATTATTTTATATTCTTACACAATCCCTTACGTACAATGTGCTTGATTTTTGAAGCATGAATTTAATACAGTTTGTTTCTTTTAAACTTGAGCTAGAAATAATATTGGGGGACCAAATCTCGAACTCACAAACCTTTATCTCTGGCTTCATTTTAAATCCTTGTTTACCAAATGAACAATAAACTTAATATTGTAGATTATGGCCAAGAAACATATTATAATATTCTTAGAAAAAGAAATTAGTGAATAACTAGATTGAAGTTTCTACCCATGTCATAACTCTCAAAGAATTTAGAGCTTTCTTGAGTTCATGCAAATTCCCACGGATCCATTATTTATGTGATCCAATTTCAAGAGATTTCAAGTTCGAATCATTCACATTCTTGCAGTTAGAGCATCAGTAAAAAGCACTGAATGCTGAGAGGTAGAAGAATAAAAGTAAGGGAAAAAGCAGCTCTTATAAAAAGGATTTGGTAACAGAAAAAGAAAATATGCAATAGTTTTAGAGATGATAGATACAGCGCACCTGCCCGATGATTTTTATTTTTGACCAAAAAACCAATGGTTCCAGCGCAGTAAGCTGCAGTTATCTGATGGAAAGGTAAATCCATCAACCAACTGTTATTTTCCACTTGTGGACCAGAGATTAACTTTTGCTGGCCTTGGATTGTCGTGATGCATCAAGCTGAGAGCAATTTCATCTATCAGTAATAAAGCAACAGTGATGAGAACAATGAATAGGAGGAGATAAAATAAATAGCATTAGTTCAAAGGTTCCCCAAGTGGACAAATTGATTTTCTGAGTTACTCGGTAGTAAAAAAACATTTTTTAAATCCAGCAAAATAACTGAACATAGAGGCATTTGAAGATCATAAAAGACTATAACCAAATCCTAAAGGAAACTAACTACAAGAAAATCCTTTTCATCCGAAAGTTCCTCTAAGCTCTAAGCTACCCACCAAATTTTGCTTTTAAAGATCTAATCTTGATACACAAGCACAATCAGCTCATTTATCAGCCTCCAACCAATGCTATGTACATACATCTGCACCTTCATGCTTCATCACTGAATCAGGCCTGAAGCATAAGAAACCTCTTGCAGGTGAAGAAAATTCCCCACAAAGGCTCGAAATTGTCTTCTTCCAACTAGAATGACAATCTTACAATATATTCACAAACGAAGGGGCATCATTCCTAGGACCATCAAGAGACCGATACATGTAAAATTTTTCGACTGAATCACAGTTATCCTCTGGCTGATCCCTAATCACTTCAACCACCATGCGGGGCAACCTTCTAGCCACCTCATTGCAACCTTTCAGCGTAATCTTGCAAGAAGACATCCAAAAGAACCTCATGTTGTAGTAATGGTGAATCCCAGAGACCAAGCCTGCATCCCCAAATGGGCAGTCCCTGATCTCAAGCTTCTGGAGGTTGGGGCATCCTTCTAGCACGTATCTCAAACCCAAATCACTATTTCCAGCAAATCCCACTGAAAGGGTCCTCACAGACTTCCCATATTTGCCGATGTATGAAAAGGCCTTGTCGGTGAGCAGACCTGAGACAGCAAGCCTGGTAAGCTTCTTGCAGTTCTTAACAATGGCCCCGAAGCCTTCATCCATGGGTTCTCTGGTCACATGATCGGGGCGGTGGCGGCCCATGATGCAGAGGCGAAAAATAATAAGGTCTTGGCAGTTCTTCGACATGGTTACTACAGCTGAATTTGTCATACTTTGACAAAAATAGAGAATAGACTGGAGTTTTCGGCAGCCCTCAGAGATTGCCACCAATCCAATATCTGAAACGTAACCTTCAGAGTCCTCTGTAGCATCCAAAGGGAAAACCCTGAGTTCCCTGAGCTTCTTGCAGGTCGCAGCTACCATTTCAAGTCCTTCGTCGCCCACCGCATCAAGAACCTGAGATCACAAAGTGAAAATAGTCCGAAACAAGCTTGAAATTCCTTAATTTCAAATAGAGAAAGTATTGATTGGATGATTCAATACCCAGAAAGTTTGAAGATTGTGGCAGCGGGAAATGATTGGGCTTAACTGCTCAGGAGTGATAATTGCGTAGCTGAAGTTGAGGGAGGTGAGATTGGCGCAGACCGGGTAGATTGCTGGAAGATACTCAAGAACTGGATCCCTGAAACCTGATAGGCACACCAGAGATTTGAAAGTGTTGAAAGCAGAATCTAAAGAATTCTGGAAATCGCCTTCTTCTTCAAAAGACGAGAAGGACCCAGTTCCAAGGTGGGTGAGCTGCGGTGCCCGGCTCATGAGCCTGCAGAGACGACCGACGGAGATGTGGTCATTAACTCTCAACCGCCACAGGGAAGGCGACCGGCCCACGAGCGCTTCAAGAGCTTCAAAGTTCACGGCGCACCCAACGCAATCGAAAACAAGAGATTCCAGACATGTTGTTCCAGGGGGAAACTTCGAGATCCAATCAACCACCTCGCCCTCGTCGTCCTCAACATCATTCTCTATCAGATCTAGAGATCGGATGTACCTGGAATCAGGCGGTGAACAATCAGCTCCATCCACAAGAGAAACAATATCTAATTAGCGACAAAAAGCAAAACCGAGGGTTAAAGCTCCAGATTTCAAACGATGGAATCGGAAGTGATTACCTGCAATTCTCAGCGACGGCGGCGAGACCAGCAGTGGTAAGTCCGTCGCAACAAATGAGGCACAGATCACGAAAACAGGGCAAGGAAGACGCTAAGAGAAATAGATCGGCGTCGGCTACCGTCATTCTCTTAAGGCAGA
Source organism: Apostasia ramifera (assembly GCA_019297695.1). Taxonomy (NCBI): domain Eukaryota; kingdom Viridiplantae; phylum Streptophyta; class Magnoliopsida; order Asparagales; family Orchidaceae; genus Apostasia; species Apostasia ramifera. The sequence goes on along the minus strand of JAEMOT010003322.1, from coordinate 666,650 downwards.
TCTTCTCGAGCCAGGGGTACGTGGCGGCCATGGCGGCGACCCATGGGGAAAAGCCAGCGCCCCAGCCTATGGGCACCAGGTTGAAATCGGCGAATCGAGGCTTCCCCTTGAGCACTACGGCCCGAATGCGAGGGAAGCGGTCGATTACGCGGGCAGGGCTGACGGCATAGCAGTTACCGATGAACAGCTCGACCCGTGTCTGCGCCTCGGCGCGAAACCACGATCTACAAACGAGCGATGCAGCGCTGCGGTCATGGCGCGAGGTCAAGAAGCACAGGACGTTCTCGAGGACGTTCTCCAGAACCAGGTCAAAGGACGGAGACGACGTCTGCGGCGGCGGGTCGGCGGCGGCGGCGGCGTCGGGCTTTGGCTGAGGGTTTGTACTGTTATCCGGCGACCGCCACTGGTCGTCGTCCTCAATCATCGGAGGGGAAGGAGGAGGCGCGATTTTCCCTTTTTTTTTTCAAAAAGCACGCACTTTGGTGCAAAAAGATGGCGGTTTTTTGGATGATGATTGGTGAGAGCCGGGAACAAAGAAATTATATGAAGTGATGGTAGTGGGAGTGGAGGGAGGGAGAGAGCGAGAGAGAGAGAGGGAGAGAGGGACCTCAGGAGAGAGAGAGAGAGAGAGAGAGAGAGAGAGAGAGAGAGAGAGAGAGAGGGAGAGAAGGAGCGAGGGAGGCATATGGATATGTCATGGGATTATGTAGCTCACCCACTTTCAGTATTAGTTTTGACTTTTAATTTATTAAAGAGTAAATTACACCTGAGTCTCTGAGTTAGAGCATAATATTATATAAATTCGTATTTTTAAAATTTTAATATTTACGTGTTTTATTTTTAATATAATCATCAAATGGATCTATTTTAAATATTTTAATATAAAAAATTTTTTTAATTTAAATTTCACCTTTCATCCCTCTCTCTCAACGCCCCTCTCTGGTACCCAGTGGTTCATGCACATGACTAACGAGGGCCATCATCAGTCTAGGAGGGAGACATGCATCGGCCAATAGGGATGCTAGCCCCTCCCTTCTGCCCTTTGATCAGTGGGGGGCCCCTCCACCAATAGGAGAAAGAGATTAGAAATCGCATGCGTCTTTCGCTACCATCGGTGGCCCTATCGGCCTTGTGCATACACCACAAGAAAGAGAGAGAGAGAGAGAGAGAGGAGGATGTTGCGAGAGGGATGAAGGATTAAATTGAAAATTTTAAAAATTTGAAAAGAATCAATTCAATTATTATATTAAAAGTCAATGATCTAAATATTAAAATTTTTAAAATATGAATTTATTTGATATTATTTTTTAAATTTAAGAGCTTGAGTATAATTTACCTTTTAATTAAGTTATATTGTAACTTATAATATAATTTATATAAAAATCAGTGAATTAAAGTAAATATAACAATTGATCAATCTGAAAACTAATGAAAACTTGACATCTCATGCAGAAAAAAAAAAATCTTTAGGGTCAGGTGAAGATTATTGAAAGTGCAAATACAATTTAATAATGCTATTTACTCGTGTTAGCGTAAATAGCATTTTTATTATTATTATTTATTCCGATCACTACAATTCGAACGCAAATGTTCTGATTCTAAATAAGTTCTTTTTCTATTCGGCTAAGAGAAGCTTCACAACTAAAATAATATTTGAGGTTATTTCGTTTGTTTTTATATACATATAAATTCTTTTGATTTTAAAATTAAATAGATTAGTCTGCTAATTTAAATAAAAATATAAATAAATATTTTTTTTAATAATAATGTTATTTTATAATAAAAAACTTATTATTTTTATAATTTTTTAGTAATAATTATTAATAATAATTTTCACTCAGCATTAATATAAAAACTAACTTTTTTTTATAAAAAAATTTACTATAAAAACAATATTCATTAAAAAAAAACTTTAATTAGATTTATAGATCAATTTATTTAATTTTAAAATTAGAGAAGCTTATATACACATTAAAAAAATAAAAAAGACCCAAATGCTTTTTATCATTTTCATTATTATAAAAAGAAGTTTTTTTTGAAAATAAAACATAAAAATAGTTCAAACTAAGGTTTTAAAACTCAATTTTAATTTCAATTTTACTGGCAAATTGGAAGTTTTAATTTCAATGATTTTGATTTCGGCAACTCTATCATGATTGATATTTAAGTTTAATCTTAAAGAGCATTTGATTTAATGTTATTTAAATATTTATGTTATTTTTAAATTATATTTTATTTAATTTAATATCATTATGATAAAAAGATCATAATAAAAATTTAATTAATCTTATTCTCTCTCCACTATAATTATAATTAGAGATAGAAAAATTATTACATCGCAATGAAATAACACCTCACTTGTTTGCTAGCTTATTAGTGTGTGAGCTTGGTTAGGGTGAGTGGCATGATAAACACTGTGTAGATGCTTTAAGGATGGGTATATCACTAGTGCAGGTATCTCCCACTACCACCGCGTCCTCAATCGCATGCTATGTTAAGCTTATAAAATAATCTTAATCAGCAATTTTGGATATCTTTGATAAAAAATAATTTATTAAATATTTAATTTACGTATATTGAGTGATAAAATTTTAAGTTGGACTGACATATAGCATGACTTGCTGATCAAAAATATATTAGTAAGTAATGATTAGATGAGAGAAATAAAGAGAATTGGGAGTAAGAGAGAATAAAAGAGAGGGAAAGGTGAGGATAAGAGGGGAAGAGAAAAAATAGAGGAGGAGGGGTATTATAGCCTACGGTCCACCAGATCGTTGGCCCCTGGTCGGGCGACTCTACTCAATAATTAGACAACTACTGTGGGAGAATTTATTATTTTTTAGAGATTTTTACTCGTATGACATAAAAATTTTAATATTTACTTATTAGACACCTTAAAATTAAATATTATATGACACACACTTATTTATTTTAATTTTACAACCAACACATTCTAATTAAAGACTCTTACATTTTATTTGAGTAAATCATACCTGGATTATGTTTTAACTTAAACAAAGTTCATCAGAATAAAATTTAACCCTCGGTGTATTTTAAATCAAATTTAATCGTTCATCCAATTTCTCATTATTAAAATGGGCATCTAATGAAATATTCTACATAGTTAATAGATTTAAATAACTTTTAACATGTAAGATTTGATTTAAGATACACCCAAGGTTAGATTTTATTTCGATGAACCTTATTTAAGTTAAAACATAATTTAAATATGATTTACTCAAATAAAATATAGAAAATTTTAATTAGAGTGTATTGATTATAAAATTAAAATAAATAAGTGTGTTATAATATTTAATTTAGGGTATTTAATAAGTAAATATTAAAGCTTTTTATATTATACGAGTAAAAATATTTATTTTTTATTATTTTTTAAAGTCTATAAACATGTTTCTTTTCAAATTTTTTATTAATCACATTTAAATTCTTAATTAATTAATTAATCAATTAATCATATTTATTATAAAAAATTTATTTACGCACAAAGTCAGTATAATATTTGATGGGCATGTTTGTAATTTTCTTTCTTCCGCCCGATGATTGTAATCTTTGCCGTTCCGTTTCAAATATTCCAAAAAAAAAAAAAAAAAAAAAAAAATCGGTTCCGCGGATATCTCGCGATACCCTCGAGAGGCGGAAGCGACAATGGAGGCTCCCGCTCACCAGCCTTCCCAGAAGGACAACTCCGCCTCGTCCGGCGCCGGCGTCACTGGAGGTCAATCCTCTGAGTACGCTGCTTATCCCACGGTCGACCTCGCCGACGTCAAGCCGCCTCGCCCTTCGTCAAATTCGCCGCCCAAATCCGTCAGCTGGAGCAACGATCTGGCCAGAGAAATACCACCGCCGCCGCCGGAAGCGGCTACTGATCAGAAGGTAACCTCCATGCCGTCCGAGAGACATCCCTACGTGACTCCCTCGCAGGATCCTTCCTCTTCCAAGAGTGAGCATCTCTGTCGCTTCTGTTTCTTTTTTTCTTATGGGGGATAGGATGCAGTTGAAAAGGATATGAATTTTGATTTGAGGATTGGATTTGGTAGATACTCTGGAGACGGTGAAGGGTGTGCTGGGGAAGTGGGGGAAGAAGTTGGGAGAGACGGCGAAGAAGTCGGAGGATCTTGCGGGGAATGTTTGGCAGCACTGTAAGTCAAAGTTGTAATGTGTTTGAATGATGCTCGTTGTTATGCTTTATATTTATTTATTACTCTACATTTATCTGTCTTTATATTTATTACTGTTTGAGATTTAATTTGGATGAGATTTTATAGGGTTCTTAATCTAGAAGCTATCCTTTATGTTTGCCCTTTGACGAGCGGATATATCTATTTTGGGATGATGATGTTTGTATTTTGTTTATTCCCTTGAGTAGGTAGGAGTATTTGGCATCATGTATTTTAGCTTTTATTGCTCTTATGTTTTATCATTACATAATGAGGTCGATAAACACCTCAAGTGTTGAACTATAATTATCTTTGAATTATATAAAAAATAGTTCTCTTCCCTTTGTAAATTTGATTTTTCTGAACTGTTATCCTGAATAAAAAAGGGCTTGAGCTTTAGGGTGCAAATAACCTAAAGTCGTATGAGTGCCCATTAGATTGCTAATTATAAAACATGAGAATGACCAACTGGCTGATGTTGTGTGAGCGTCACTTTGGCTGAACTTGAATTGCCAATAAATTCATGTGCTAGGTTATGTCTAATTTAGGTAATTCACAACTCAAGGGAATCTTAACTAAAGGATCAAAATGGCTGCAAAGGCAAACCAGGAATTCTGGTTGAACTTTAGACTAGGTGTCCATTTTGCTTCTAGTGGTCGATTTAGGTAACTGGCGCTCACTGTGCAATGTTTGTCGAATGGTTTAGGTTGTCAAACAATTTTGGAGTGAAATTAATTGATGAATAACAATGATATCTTTTTCTTTTCAATTTTCTGATTAGTTTCTAACCTAAATTCTATTGTGCTAAGTTGCAACTGAAGATGAATATGCACTCAAATAAGGATTCTTCAAGCTCATAATAATTTATTCATGCAATCATACAAGATTCTTCCTTATTTGAGGAGAACTAATTCTAAGTTCTCAATTAAGCCAAATGCCTGGTAGACTAAGGAGCCATTTGGTTCAATGCTATTTAGATATTCGTATTATCTAAATTTTAGTGTTACTTGGATGCTATGTTATCCCTAAATAATTATTTGTTTGGTTTGATGTCATTATATGAAAAGATGTAATAAAAAATAAATCCAGCTTCATCTTTTTTCATTAAAATTAGAGTGACTAATATTCAGATGTCATTTTAGAGTGGTAATTTTATAATTTTTTATAGCGTTATTTAAAAGTTTATTGAACTAAACACTCAATTTCTCTAATAAACATGACATAACATTATGAAAACACCGAGCTCTCCAACGCCTCCTTGATGATGGCTTTGAACTCCAGCGACCTCCGAAATTCAGCGACCGCCTCTTCGCGAACATCTTCACGATGTCGGTCCAAGGATCCCTCGAGTAAACGCTGCAGTTCGGTTTCTCGGCCATTGGCCTCTTTGAGTGACCTCATTGCAGACCGAAGCCGCTTTTCGGCAAGGCGACGATGACGGTCCGACTCGCTGAGCTTGAGCTCCGTCTCCTTCGCCCACATCTCCTGCGCCATCGCCTCCCGACCGAGCTACGACAAAACGCTCAATCAGGGACATGTCGGAAAAAAAAAAAACAAAAGGGAGGGGAGTTGAAGGAAGGAACTTACCACCCTCACCATATCCGCGCACCGAGAGCTGAGCGCGACCACTGTGCCCAGCCTGATTTCTTCGGGGTCCTCAGCACTTCGTCCCCCACCGGATCTTTCAGCACTTCGCACAGCGGAAGTCGCCTTCCTTTCGGCACCAGCTTCCGCCGAGGGCTCATTATCGTGTCCTTCGGTGTTGTCGCTGACCTGGACGTCATCTATATACGCCAAGTCATCTTCGCTGCCCATCGCCAAAGATGCCCCCACCGCAATCTTCCTCCTCTGAGCTGGCCGCGCCGATGGACCACCCCGCTCGTAGGGAACCCTCTTGCGGCCGATCTGACGGAGGCGAAACCACACTAACTCGAGCTGCGGGCGTCCTGCAAATAGACGTCAATCCCAGACCGAAAACATGGGCTGAAATCAAACCAACTCACCTGTGTAGGCCCGCACATCCTCCTCCAACTCTCGTAGATAATCTTCCGCATCGTGGACGTGCCTCCGAATTTCGTCCACGACCCGAAAGTGGGGGTTTTCGAAACCGATGCCATCCCCCAAGAACCTCGCCTCGCCGACCCTCCTGGGGGCAGTGTATCTGACTTCGCTGGCGGCGACGAAGAAGAACCGCTTGTACCAATCCACGAAGCTAGTATCCTTAACCTTGAATACCTGACAATGCCTCCCCTTCAGAACAAATCTTCCATGGAGGCGGGGATTCGCTTCCCACCGAAAGACCCTTTTAAAGATCTCGATGTCTCAGGGGACCCTCCAGCGCCGCAACTCCTTGATCAGGTAGTAAATCATTGTCATGGCGTTCGACGGGAGTTGCATCGGGACAATATTGAAGTAGTTGAACATGTTCACGAACTCTGGTTGGAAGGGGAGGAAGAGCCGACCCTGAAGATTGTGGAGACAGATCGTGATCTTTCCCTCCGGGGGGGACTTGAACGTTGCCCCCTCCGAAGGGAACTCGAGCCCGAGGCCGGCGTCTCGCCCCCAGACCTGTTGGACCTCCGCGTCGAACGTATGCGGAGGAAGACAACACGTCTCTCCGGCAACCCTCTCGAAATCTTGCCACATCTCCTCGCTCGGCTGCGTGACCTCTTTACCATTGCGGTAAAAAACAACTTCGATAGGGACCACAAGGGTACGTTTTATAAACCTCTCCCCGATGGTTTGGCTTCCCGAGGGCGAAACCTAAGCCCACGCCACCTCGGGCCGAGCAATTAGTCACATCAAACCTTAAAAAAAGATCCAAAAACTTTCATTACGTCTGACAAGATCTTCGTACAGGCGGTAGATTCAAAAAAAAAACCCTAATCTAATGAAAGCGTGAACTCCGGTGACAACAGCAATCTTCGAACAGTGCGAGCGAAGTCTGCTTGACGGCGGTTATCTTCCTCCAACTCTTCGACGCGCTCCACCAGGTCAATCTTCTCTTTCTCTAGCACCTCGATCCGCGCCCTCGCTGCCTCCAGGTCGCTTTCCTGACCGGCGCACTTCGCCTCTAGAGCCTCAAACGCCTTCTCCGCCTTCGACGGGTCCAGCCTTCGAAGGCTCGCCAAAACTTCATTGATCTTCCGCTCTAGCCCCGTCACCTGCTCCCTAGTCGCCCCAGTCCTCTTGATATTCTCGAGCTTTTGACAGATCGAGTGGGCGGCACATTAAACATGGTAGAGGAAGGTTCGGCTCCCCCCGGCCCCGACGAGATGGCCGAACCGATCGAGTCGCCAGACCGTTCCGAGGCGGCCGGTTCCGGCGCGGTCGATTCCTCAGCCGAAGGGACAACAGGGTTAACCGGTGGCGAAACCGCCCTCACCACGGGCGGGGATTCGTCGTCCGCCAAAATGATGGTGTTCTCCACCGGAGCCGCAACCTAAACATCTCCGTCCCTCCCCAGGGACGGCCTTGGAATCGCGCGCGCAGAACCTTGCGAACCCTACTTTGGCGGGGGTCTTCCCCGAACCGGAGAAGGTGATTCGCGGTCTTTTCGGGGCCTCCTCTGAAACTGCAGGCCTCCGAGAAACAGTGGGGTCCTCCCGCGAACGCCTGGGGAGCGGGACTTCGTCGACCACATCTTTGGGCATGACATTAAAAAAGGACATCCTTGTCCCGCTCTCTTTCTCTCTCTCTCTCGGAACCAGAAAATTCTTCGGAGCGGGGATCCGCGGGCGTTTTATGGAGCCATCCTGCTTGCGTGACAGGCACATGGACTGGCTCGCGCATCAATGCATGTCTCCTCGAGACCAGCGGGGGGCATGTTGCCTCGTGTTCCACGAAGCAACATCTGGAGTGTACACGTGGAGACTCCAATAGGCCCAGCCCACGCAAATCATGCCGGTGGCGCAAGGCAAATTACAGGCGACTTCCTCAAAGCCAAACAACTCTAAGTCGAAGAGTTTTCAAGTTGAATAGCGGGTTCAAAAGGAGTGCGCGGAATGGCCCCTCACGCCCCATAAAGAGGTATGGTCTGCTTCAAGCGTCGTACATCCGTACCAGCATAGCCGTCGGTCTGCAGGGCAGGAGGACGGTTCTTGAAGCGCCCTAGGCCATCCCCCACACGTCAGAATTAGGAAAAAAATGAGGCTATAAATTGTAATACAACAGGAGAAAATGATCCTCTTCTTTTGAACTTCATTTTCTCCAATAATCTCCACTGTAATCTGTTTTTCGACTAGTGAATCCCCTTCAAAGCCGCCCAGAGAAAGGCGCCGTGGTTTTTCGTCTCATCGGTTTCCACGTCTAAAATATTGATCCCATTTTAGTTTCTTAACACTGCTGGACTAATGATTTTGCTGGTTGAACATTCCTCATATTTTAGATTGATTTTCATTCATGGGAAGATATTCCTATTTTGAGATATTTTTTATGTCTATTTCATGTTATGTTTGTTCAACAAGTTTTATGATGGCTATGGATTACCTAACGCAACCCTCCAAGTTTCTTATTCGTGGCTTGGGACCCAGCAACAGCGCGTTAAAGAAAGTTGGACTGTTGGATTTTGCTCATGTAAGAAGAGGAAGAGGAAGGTCAAAAAAGATATATCAAGAAACTATAAGAAATGATATTATATATTTGGAGCTAGTTGATTTATTATTTAATAAAATGCAATGAAAATAAACAATTCATATAGTCAACCCCACCTAATGGGATAAATGCTTAGTTTGTTATTGTTGTTGTTGTTTTTTATGTCTATTTCCTGGTGTGGGCAATGATATTTGACATGTATCTATTATGTTGCTCTTTATGTCATCGTTACTTAATGAGTTACTGGAATTATTATTGACTGCGAAACCCACATATGCCTAATGCTTATGAAGTTTCTCTGAAACAGTAAAAACTGGACCAAGTTTTACTGATGCTGCGATTGGAAGGATAGCTCAAGGTTCCAAAGTTATTGCTGAAGGTGGTTACGAAAAGATTTTTCATCAATCTTTTGATACATTTCCTGAAGAACAACTTATAAAGTCGTATGTGTGCTACTTATCAACATCTGCTGGCCCTGTTATGGGAACCTTGTATCTTTCTACAGCTAAGCTGGCCTTTTGCAGTGATAATCCTCTTTCATATAAAATCGAGGACAAAACAGAATGGAGCTACTACAAGGTAAGGTGCTTTTCATTTTTCTTTGTTTTGGCTCGTTGATTGAGTTCTCTTAGTTTATTAGTTCATTTTTACATCAGTTATCTTTGTAGGAATATCTTCTTGTAATTTTACTAGGCATGGCAGTTATATCCAAAACTCAGAACTCACTTGCCACTTGCCGAGTTTTACTCGATTTGAAATGTACGTAATATATAAGGAAGAATTCAAGATAACATTAATATGTGCATGCATAATTATATGTTGTACAATGCATGTTCAAACAACATGTATGACCGATAGCTCAGCTTGAATAACCCGGAAACACAACTCCTAATCAAAATAATTTTAATTGACTTTAATCAAATTAGATTGGAAATTTCAAGTTGAGGTCAGCCTAAACGTGACAAAGCTTAACCCCTAATCGAGTAGAGTACCCATTATACCCAAATTGTAATTACTGCTAGAAAAGGTTACCAGTAATTCATAGTTTTGTCTGTTTGAGGTCATTTTGTAAATCATTATCTGCTCCTATATTCTATATCGATTTAGGTTAGAAGTTCTTTATTTTCATTATTATTGTAAGCTTATATGTAACCTTGATCAAGTAGAGTACCCATCTTTTTTCATGATTCAAGTCTACATTCATGCATCCAAAAGCAGCAGTATAATTTCGATTTGTTAAAATTAGTGCATAAGCTATGTCATCATGTCACTGTTTGACCTAAAATGGTATGTAAATTAAAAAATATATTAATGTAAAACATAAAGCTAGTATTGTAAATTATTGTTATGAAGTGAACATATCTTCGCTCTAATTGGTCGGTATAATTATCAAAATGACCATTTTTAATTGGCAGGTTAACAATCTATGACAACCTCCATTCTGCTCTTATGGGCATTGGTTCAATGTTATTGTGACGTTATGTGAAGTTATTTAGAGATTTTTTTTGATAAGGTTATTTGGATAAATTGATTGTTTGATTTGATGATATGCTTAAATAATATTGTAAAAAATTACAAGATTATTACTCTAAAATAGCATCTAAATGTTACCCAAAATTAAGTAACATCCTAATTGTAATAGAGAGAGATGAAAATGGATTGATTTTCTATTGTTGTCATTTATATAATGATATTAAACCAAACAAATAATATTTCAGAGATAGGATAGACATCTAGATAGTATTGATACACCTAGACAACACGTACATCTTTGAAACAAATTCTTCCTAATCATCTCTCCATTCCAATGATATTTGACCAATGAGCAAAATTTTTCTTCATTCAATTCTCTCAGTATGTTGTTTTCTCACAAAAACAGGTTGTTATTCCTTTGCACCAGCTGAGATCAGTCAATCCTTCAAAAAGCAAAGTGAATGCTGAAAAATATATCCAGATTGTGTCAGTTGACAATCATGAATTCTGGTTTATGGGTTTTCTGTACTACGATAGTGCTGTGAAACACATAGAGGAATATTTACATGGTCCAGACAATTTTCAACCTTAGTTTGAAAAGCCTTTTTTTTTTTTTCAAGATTGTTAAACACAACACAAACAATGGATAGTGTCACTTGTTAAATACTCAATTATTGTTATTTAAATGTATGATAAGAATTATTTTAGATAACTTCCGTTAAGGATTCTAAGAATGTATTTTTTGGTGCTTTAACTTATTCGATTTTACTATTTTTGATTATGTCATTTCGCAAGTGATTATTTCATTGTGCTATTATGGGTACTTAAAATTGAGAAATCATCTGATATTTAACATGACTAATGAAACCCATAAACATAATATTCTTAGTTTCTTCAATGGAAGTTGATTAAGATGTAATCATTGTGGTGCTTAACTTTTCATGCTATATATTGGATAGCATGTAATATTATTTTTTATTTGTGTTATGAATGTGTTTTTACTTTAATCATGCCCTTTAGATAAAGCATTTCATATAAGTGCAACAAAATTTCTGATGTCATTTGACTGTCCTTGTTCGGAGAATGATTATTAATGTAGAATATTTTTTCCATTCTCATTTGTGGACTTCATAGTAGTCAATATAACAGTAGCAGTTAGAATCCAGTAACCCATGTTCATCACATGTAGAGAAAAAGAGGAAGCTGTTATATCTACAATAGTTCTTACTTGCAAGCACTGGATTTTTTTTTTTTTTTTTTTTTTTTCTACAGATACTTCTCTCAGCATGCCACATTATACTAGCCCTGGCTGGCTTGGCTAGTCATGTTCTCTTTACACCAACCATTTGCTCCTCTCAAACCGCTTCTATATGCTTCTCTAGACGAAGCATATGTGTGACATTAGTCGCAATATGAATCTCATGCATCCTCGGCATGATTTACATATCTCTAGAATTTAACCCCTCCCACACGCACGCTACTTTATTGTGTGATCTCTCTTTCAAGCCACCTTCTCTAGGTGACGTGATTTTTCCCGTTCTGAAAACACTTTAAAATATTGTGTATTATTCAATCTTGATGTTCACGATCCTGATTATAGGGGTGGCAAAATGAGTCAGCGGGTCGGGTTCAGGTCGAACTCGAATCTGATCTGACCTGACCTGAATAGCCTCAACTCGAAGTGGACCCATTTATTAAATGGGTCAAAATCCATGACCCGAACCTAACCCGATTAATAAATGGGTCTGGTTGGCTGGTCGACCCGACTCGTTTATAGAGTACTTTTTGATAAATGCCCAACCCGAATCTTACCCGACCCAATTATGCCCAATCCAAATCCGATCCCTTTAATAAACGGGTCAAAATTCATGACCCATACCCGAAATTTGCGAGTCGGATTCACGGGTCGGGTCATATATTGTCACCCCTAAATTCCTGATGTTGACCTCCCATTACAGCATTTTTGGTGTCAACACTAATTTTTTTAGCAAGATTTTGCATGACAATTTTTGAAAAAAATTATATAAAATAAATTATTGATGCATTTTCATAAATGTTACCTTGTTATGTATGATTCGCAAATTTATATAAAATTTTTTGTTTCACTAAAAGTAATCAAGATCACTCTTTATGAGTAATATTCAATAATTTAATTTTTATAACTAGAGCTTCAATTGACTTACGATTTATATCTACAAACCATTTAGGCCGACTTTCTCTAAGTTTATTTACAATTAATATAACACTAATTTTCTTTCGGATATATTCATTTCTCATTCTATTTTTTCATTTATATTCACACATCTAATTTAGTATCTTTATTTTTGTAATATTTATTTTATTTTTACGTTATGATGTGCTTATAATGGGATAAAATTACCTATATGAAGATGAATACAACAAAATAGATTTTCTAAGCAACTTGTGAATGCTAGGTATGATAAAGTCTCAATGGCTTATCACATCAAGCTTAAGGGAAAACATAACATGAATGGGTGCATGAACAAGAGACTTTTTTTTTAGGGTACGAACAAGAGATTTCAGCATAAAGATCGAGAAAAATTTGGGCGATTCTGCTAACCAAATAATATAATGATTTGTGCTGAGGTATAAAATTTTGTCAAAGCTATCGAGTTTCAGTCATTTCAAATTAGTTTCGGTTAAAATTAATTCGAAAAGGTTACCGAATTTTGGTTTTAATTGAAATTCAATAGTTTCAACAGTTTAGTCGAAACTGTTGAAACTCAATCAAAACTCATCTTTTACAAAAAAAAAAAAAAAAAAATCAATAATTATTATTAATAAATTTAATTTAAATTTATTAAATTTAAATAATTTATAGAAAAAAATCAAACTGTCGATACTAATATAATCAAATCTATCGAACTGTTAAAACTGATATTTTTATCTTACGATCAAAATTAAAATTAAATTTTAAAACCTCAATTTGTTATTAAAAAATTTATGAAAAAAGTTTATAGTTAAATTTTATTTACTTAAAAAATTTAAAATATATTTTATATTTTAATTTTCCCAAATTTTAATATTATTTAACCATTTTATTAATATTTTTAATAAATCAATTAATTGTATTTTACATACATACACTTACATGTTTTCTCCTCCCACTAAATGAACGCTTACATTTTATAAAGCAGCATTCATGTTTGATTAATCAAAAAAAAAATTCATGTTTGATAAAGTGATTCCAACAATATGCATAAACCAATATAGAAAAAAAAATCTGATTCAAATGAGATCGTAAATAAAGAATGAATAAAGAGAAAATATGACTAAACATAAGAGCGAAAAAAGAGAATTTCGAAACATACATGAAGTGAAAAGATGTCATAATAAGGAAGTCAATATGTGAGATTTTAGCTCCAAATCTGATTGTTCAATCTATGAACAGACGGTTCAATGGCTGGTTCGATTCATATTTTCTTACATCTATTAGATGTATGTGTTCCACACAAATATGTTCAAAATATATGAAATCTAACATATGTAAGTCCTTAATGCACACAAAAATACATATATCTTTGTCTTGAGAATCGTTAAAATTGAAGAAAATAAAATAACAAAATAAAAGAAATAATAGGAGCTTCAAGTTAAGCTCGGCTAATGTCGTAAGTGTCATCATGGGCAAAGACTATCATGGAAGCTCTAGAGGCCTTCTCGCTTGCCAACCAATGGTGGAGCAAGCATGCTCCCTTTGTCACCACAGGAGCTCGCTCACTATTATTGATCTACGAATCATAGGCTCTTTGAACGATATCGAGGGATTGCCTTGCGTTCTATGAATCTAAAGTGTTATGGCACATCCCCTCTTAGTGAGGGAGCTAACAGAACTTTTTGGGCCATCGAGCGATCAAAATTCTATGAACTTGAAAAAATATGAAAATTTACATTGAAGCCCTAAAATTTTGATATATTTTGTTTTCATGATGAATGTATTTTCGTTATTTGACCTCACAAAAAGCAACATGAGCTCAAGTAGATGCTTTGCATTGATGAAAAAAAAAACACTTGTAGAGAGCTCTGTGTTCACCAACTTTTACCAACACTTATTTGATGACTTAGGGCCTGTTCATTTTGTGATTGAATGTGTTCCTATGCTCATTCATAGCATACAAGGTAATAGAGGTATAAACTTCACCTAGAACCTAAAACTAAAGACTATGTTTATTCATAATATACAAGGTAGTAGAGGCATAGACTTCACCCTAAACATAAAACTAGAGACTGCTTGGATTCCACTCCACCACTCCAATCATTTCAATCTAGTTTAGTCTCATAACTATGACGGACTCAAAGTGGAACTTGATATAGGAAGGGACCTAATGATTTTCAAAGAACTGAAATCTCGTTGAAGCTCTTAGAGAAGCTATAAACGGATAGTTGAGATAGCTGCTAATAGAACAGATGCCTTGATTGCTAAAAGGATTCGACCCGTGACCTTTTGCACCATGAAACTAAAGAATATGCTGACTGGACTCAAAGTGATCTAGTTCAAATCCTAGTACCACATCTAAGAACTATACCAACAACACATGAAAGAATTGACATTACCATCATCAGAAACAAATTAACAAATATATGAGACATCCAAGTAGGTCACATCAGAATAATTCTAGATGGGTAATACCAACGCCATTACACCATTTATAGTTCAAAGCCTTAGTAATTGAGAAGAGCGAAAACAAGCATTTTTAGATATCTCTATTCAAAAGTGAAGTGAAGTCTTCTTCACAATAGCATGAAGTCAACAAATATCGCATTCGAGGCTTCAAATTCCTCTATAACTTAATTGTTCCCATGTTAGGGGAGCTATACATCATCAATTGTCCATCAAGGAAGTTAGCAGCTCCGAGACTGGGAATGTGCTGCGAACAATTACTAAAACGATCCAATCGAATGTTTTATTTGATGGAACAAAATGTCTTGTTTGCTCCAGACAGAGGCTAGAATAAGCTGATTGGCTGGTCTATTGGAGTAATTAGATGCTTTTTTATTGAAAAAAAAAACATCTAGTTAGATGTTAGATGGTTAATCAGTTGAATTGTTGGTGTTCCTCATTTCTTTATCTGAAACTATAGCTTCACTTTAGAGCATATATACAACTTCATATGTAAAGACATAATATGTCCTTATCTGCATCATAATTCCAAATATAATTGACATGACCAAACAAACAACAAAAATACTAAGAAAAGAGCATAAAATAACCTAATGCAATGCTAGTAATAAATGATGCACGGTGAAAACTAGGCAACTATACCCTAATGTGAATGTAACAGTGATGATGATATGATTCATTGGGGGATCACATCGAAACCCTAGGGACTAAATACTGTTGTGCTCTAAGCGACTTGTCAAACCCTAGGTTTCAAGTTCTCGTAAACTTCTCTATTTTAGTGAACTCGTAAAACTTGCCACCGAACAGTATCATAGCTTTTTGTACTTTGGAATTTTCATGCAAAAACTTCCCTACTTTAGGGTCTGATTAATTATTTTTAATGGTCAGATGAAAAACTGCATCTAACATGATCAAGTACCAGCACAATCATTGGGTACTTGTCAATGTTGCTAAGAAAATAATTTATGTTTATTATTCTCAAAAGTAGAGATTTAGTAGCATATAATACAATAAAGTAGACAAACTATATATAACTAACAGCAATGGTAACACGATCCTCCAGCTGGAGAAACAATGACTCATCAATGACAACAAATAACTCACCTTCACCACCACCTACCACTACCTACCAACCTCTGCAGCACGAGTGGCAGTGGATGAAGGGTTGGGCTGGGCCGGGCCAAGCCGGGCGGGCCGGGTCATCGTCCTCTTCATAGACCCAACGAGGAAGTCGCAGAAGAACTTCCGTGAGGGTTCGACCCAATCCTGCGCTTCCTCAGGCGCTCAGCGATGATGAAGGCGAGCTCCAGAGACTGTGAAGCATTAAGCCTTGGATCGCAGTGGGTGTGGTACCTGGATCCCAGATCGTCGAAGGTCACCGTCCTCGATCCGCCGATGCACTCTGTAACGTTCTGCCCGGTCATCTCCAGATGCACGCCGCCGGGGTGGCTCCCTTCCTGCTCATGGACGTCGAAGAACGCCCTCACCTCCGCCTAAGACCCAAGAAAAACCATGAAGGAAGCTGATCGTTCTCGAGTTCCAAAACTAAGGAGAAGATTTTAGCGGGGACGTACCCGAATGGCGTCGAAGGGGCGAGTTTTCAGGCCACAAGGGGCTTTAATGGTGTTGCCGTGCATCGGGTCGCTTACCCAGGTGACGATCTGGCCAGCGGAGCGGACGGATCTGATGAGGTGCGGCAGCTTCACCCTCATGTTCTCCGCCCCCATCCTGGTGATGACGGTGATCCGTCCAGGCTTGTTCTGGGGGTTCAGGATCTCGATCAGCTTGACGAGATCGCTGGGGTTCATCTTGTCGCTGACCTTGATGCCGAGGGGATTGGCGACGCCGCGGAGGAACTCGACGTGTGCGCCGTCGAGCTGCCGGGTGCGCTCGCCCACCCACAGCATATGCGCTGAACAGTCGTAGTAGAGCCCAGAGGTGGAGTCCTCGCGGGTGAGGGCTTGCTCGTAGGGCAGTAGCAGGCACTCGTGGGAGGTCCAGAATTCGGTCGTCTGCATAATCGGGTGGTCCACAGTCAGCCCGGCGGCCGCCATGAATCCGAGCGCCTCGTCCACACGGTGGGCGAGCTCGAGGTACCTGATTCAAGCAAAAAATCAAACACCTTGCCGGCAAAACCCATGTACCAAATACCAGAAATCCCAAAATCAAATTCAACCACCAATCGTTGATGGTGAAACAGAGTGAAAAAGGGTACCTGTCGCCTTGCTCGCTGTGCTCGGTGAAGTCGAGATTCCACTGGGTGACGCGCTGCATCGCCGCGTAGCCGCCGGTAGCGAAGGCGCGGAGAAGATTGAGGGTTGCAGCAGACTGGCAGTAGGCCCTGATCATCCTCTGAGGATCCGGGATCCTCGATTTCTCATCAAACGCATCGCCGTTCACGTTATCGCCTCTGTAGCTCGGCAGCTTGACCCCATCCTTCTCCTCGAACGGATCCGATCTCGGCTTCGCAAACTGCCCCGCCATTCTCCCAACCTGATCGATGGACCCAGACAAATTTCTTTTGAGATGGGAAGAGGATGAGGGAATAGATCCAGATCTAGATCTAAGTTTCCTACTTACCTTGATGACTGGCACCTGGCCGCCGAACATGAGGACGACGCCCATCTGGAGGAGGATGCGGAAGGTATCCCTGATGTTATTGGCATTGAACTCTTTAAAACTCTCCGCACAGTCGCCGCCCTGGAGGAGGAAGGCCTTGCCGAGGGCTGCATCGCCGAGGCGCTCTTCAAGGTGCCTAGCTTCACCGGCGAACACAATCGGCGGAAAGCTCTCAATAGTTCGGAGCACAGATTGCAGCTCCTCTTTGTCCGGGTATTCCGGCAGCTGCAGCGCCTTCATTGACATCCAACTTTCCGGAGTCCACCTCCCCGGCTTCGGCACCGGAGCGGGCTTGTCGGCGACGGCGGGGTTCTTGGATGGCTCCGCAGAGCGCACGGCAGAGATGAGGCGGCCGCCCGGCAACGGCATGGATGGCTGGAAGGCTGGAAGCTTGACGTTGCCGGAGCTGCCGCAAACGCCGGCTGAGGAGAGTTGGTGGGGTTGGAAGAGGAGTTTGGTGGATAGGGCCATTCGGTTTATGCTCCGCCTGCCGCCTTCTCCTATTGAGAGAGAGAGAGAGCGAGAGAGAGAGTTGTTCTATCGGAACAGGGCGGTGGAGAGAGAAACATGGCACCAGAAATAAGAAGGGAGCGAGGGAGCAGGGGTTGGTGAGATGGGGTAGTTGGATGAAGTCGATGGAGGGCCAAATAGGAATTTCGGTGGTTCATTTTGTACGGCTCTGATCAGAATCGAAAGTCTGATTCGGATTTGATCCAATAGCATTTTGGGTCTGCTCAACATTCAGATCTGAAAAAAATATATATATATATATTAAAAAAAAATAAAAAAATCAAACAACACTGAAATTCTTGAATTTAATACTTAATAACATATATATTCACATTTTTTAAATTATAACATCATAATTTCTTAATTTTAATAAATTATTAAATAAATTCTTTTTTTATTATTAAAAATTATCATTTTACTCTTGCACTTTACTCTCCTCTGGATCCCGTGCAAGCTCGCAGGCCTCTGGTGGGTCACACACGCAGCGCGGCCGCATGGCGTGTGCAACCCACCGGCGGCCACGTGACCTCGCGCGTACGCTTGATCGGGAGGAGGGAGAGGGACAGAAATAAAATGGTAATTTAAAAAAATATTAATAATTAAAAAAAAAAAATCTATTGATATTTATTAAAATTTAGGAACATCAATATTATAATTTAAAAAATAAGAGCTATGCGTTATTAAGCGTTAAACTCAAATGATCTTATTGCAATTTGGTCAAAAATAAATAAATCAGATCCCAACCAGATTGTTTCACATCAAATTTGAATTCCTATAAGAATCAGGTCGAATCAGGCCCAAACCAAAATTATCACCGCCGATAGTCAATTATAATAACCATTTTTTATAAGTCGTTGGCCTCCCAAAAAGTAACGAAGATGTGCAAAAATTTTCTATTGCTATGCAGGTTGGCTCTCGAGTGCCAGAATATAAAGGAGTTTGACCGCAAAATTTGTCCAAAATCAGGACCAAAATGGTACTAGTTTAAAAAATAATAATAATAATAATTAATTTTTTTAATCATTCCACACAAATTATAATATAAAAAATATTATTCTACTTCACATACTTAATAATTTTAAATAAAAATATTAACTTTATTTCACATCCTAGACCAAAATACTTGATTCGAATATTTTAGTTTTGGATGTGAAATAAAGTAGATATTTTTATTAAAAATTATTGAGTTTGTGAAGTAAAATAATATTTTTTTATATCAGAACTTGTGTAGAATAATTAAAAAAATTTAATTATTATTATTTATAATTTTTTTAAACTAATACCATTTTAGTCCTCATACTAAACAGGGCCTTAACATGCGATTTGCAATGGTGTATTGTTGTTACTACGAGGGCTTCTTTGTCATGTCTCAACTATGTTTGAGTGAGCAATAAAGGTCTCAATAGGGGCACCAAAAGATCTTATTGAGATTTGATCAACACATTAAGCAATAAAACTAACCAAGATTTGATTAATACATCAAACTCTCTCATTTTTTTAGCTAAAAAATCCTCTCTTCAAGTTCAAAGTTTTTATTCACAATATTGAGAATCAGTTCTAGGAAGTTCTTGGATCTTCGAAGGTATTTTTATTTAGGTATTTTCTATTTTCTCTCTTAATCAATTTTTCTTAAAGATTCATAGATGTTTGTATTACTCATTTGGGTTCATTATAATCTTTCAAAGTCCATCATCTCTATTCGGACTTACACTTTCTAAGTAATTTCTGAAAGTCTATATGGATTATGATAAATACTATACTCAAAAGTAGTACTATTTTTCACTCACAAACTGATAGTCAAATAGAAGTCGTCAATCGCATATTGGGGCATCTTCTAAAAAGTTTTAATACTCACCACCTTAAAACTTTGGATGACAATCTTCCTTATATATAATTCACTTTCAATTGTGCAATTTATGGTTCTACCATTCGAGCTCCTTTTGAAGTATGTCTGGGGTATTTATCTCAAAGCCTATTTTGATGTGGAGTTTATTATAGATCCAGATTAACTAATAAAAGAGGTTGGCACTATCAAAGCACAAAGATTTCTAGAAGACATTCGAAGGGTTTATATGAAAGTGGAGAAAAAACTCAACAAAATCCAATAACAGTACAAGCTATGACATAAACGACATTGAGTAAAAATAAAATTCGTGGTTAAAGACCTCATATGATCGATAGGCTCAAAGGAGAAGAAAGAAAGCTCAAACTAATACGATATGATCTATTTAAAATTTTGAAAAGGATTAAAAATAATGCTTATCAATTTGAACTTCTAGCTTATATGGAGTTATATTCTGTAGTTTACGTCAATGATCTCAAACGATTTAAACCGTCTATGTTAGATGATAGCACGAGAAAGATAATACCAAAGATGAATGACTTGGAGATAGGATATGAAAGAGGATAAAAAATTAGAAAAGAAGATCACCATAGCTCATAAAAATGCTAAGGTATCTTTTTGTATTGGAAAAAAGGGACAAAAAACTTCACAAGCTAAGTGGTATAATAAAAAGTATACAACGACACTATTCCCACACCTCCAATCACAAGAGTGAGTCTTCTTAAAAAAAAAGGAGACCTGTAATTAGGAAATCAAATAACAAAGAAAAAAAAATACTAACAAGACGAGTTTGACTCGATTCAAATCAATTCAGCCCAACCAGATAAAAATAAAAGATGGTAGGTGAAGATCATTTCAACTCACCTAGCAATTTTAAATTTTCTTCATCACACTCACCAAGGTTGAATTTTCTTCCTCCCACTTATTAATGGTTGAATTTTTATTTCCTTTAATGTATTTTATTTTTGAAGAAAAATTCTTATTTAAAAAAAAAATTATGTGTATTCATCTCCTATAAGTAGGAGACCCCCTTTGTACTTGATTTCGTCTATGAATGAGAGAAAAAAATTGCTAAAGCTTATTAAGTTTGAAAGCTTTTCTCCTCCTTTCCTCTCTTTATCTCCACCAAAATTTCTATATTTTGAAGTCCCCTAAATTGCTTAGGCTTTCCTTTAAAGGGTTATCAACCCGTAAAGTCTAAGTAGTATTAGATCAATCAATGATAATTGATTTTGACTCTTTTGGTTGCGATTTATTGACCATGGTACCTACTATAGGTGGTTAATTAAGTTTGTTATCATCGGCTCCTGGGTTTTGATGTTATCGACATAGCATGCAGTCCTCATAAACATGCTAAAAATGAGCAATATTTTCTCAAAGAAGAGATTATAAGGCTTGTTTTTATTACCGTATATATCCTAACAATGAGGCTGAATGATTTTACTCATATTCGAGTTAGGTGTAAGGATTGATTTCTTACCTATACTTGACTATCACGGCTCACAGGTTAATTTTCTCGTTAACAATTGCGGAACAAAAGTAAATTATGACCAATGTGAAAAAGATCCATAACCATAGGCTCCAGAATGTAAATTATCCATTAAAAAATAAATCAGAAAAAACTATTTTCTAATCAGCAAACAGCGAAGAGCGCAATCCATCAGATCTTCCGTAAACGTGGCAATCATTTAGTGGTCCATATCGGTGTTTGATACTATGCAGATCACAACCGCAGCAACGCGGGAGGTTGCGGCTAATTTTTTGAAACAAAATTTCATAATTAAATTTTGTAATTTTGACAAAATCTTCTCTTCAAAACCGCCTCCAAACTCCCCGTTCCTTATCCCTGCTCTCATCTTTCGATCTCTTCTTCTTCTTCTTCTCGGGATTTTTTTTTTCGAAAGCCGCAATGGCGAATGCCAGGGATCAGAATCTGTACTTCGCGAAGCTGGCGGATCAGGCCCAGAGGTACGAGGACATGGTGACCTTCATGGAGAAGGTAGCAGAGGCGGCGGGGAACGGATCAGAGCTCACCGCGGAGGAGCGCAACCTCCTCTCGGCCGCCTACAAGAAGGCCTCCGCAGCCCACCGGGCCTCTTGGCGAATCCTGCTGCCGATAGAGCAGAAGGAGAAGAAGAGCGGCGGGCGCAAGGACCGTCTGACCAAAATCACCGAGTACAAGGTCAGGATTCAGTCGGACCTCAGCTCCATTTGCGATCGCGTCCACAAGCTCCTCGATAGGCTCCTCATTCCCTCTGCATCAACCAGCCGATCCAAGGTCTTCTACCTCAAGATGAAGGGCGACTACTACCGCTATCTCGCCGAGCTCGAGACCGGATCTGAACGCGAGGTCGCCGCAGGGAACGCTCTTGCGGCGTACAATTCCGCACAGGTTTCTCATTGACTTTCCATCTATTTTTCTTCTTCTCATTCTTTGAAGTTTGAACCCTTCCTTCGTACCCAAAAATCAAGGGATTACTGACTTTTGAGCCAAACTCTCACTCCTGCATCTGATTTATGTACAAACTTGGGATTCTTTTCTGGTTTTTGTTATGCATTTCTATGAGATTTTTTACTGCAAATGTTATCTGTAGAATATTGCAATGGTGGAACTGTTGCCGACGGATCCGATCAGGCTGAGGCTTGCACTTAACTTTTCAGTATTCTACTGCGAGATCATGAATGCTGTAGATCAGGCCTGCAGCAATGCTGACCAGGTAGATGCTCCAAATTACATGTAATTCCAAACAACAAAGCATCATGCTGATGTAGCCGCTTATGCTGATTTGGAATTTGAATGCCTTTTTGGCACTCAAATTTTGTCTATTCTACTCGATAATTATGGCTTCGTGTTTGTATTTTTATCATAATTTTGAAATGTCATGATTTATAATAATAAATAAGTCAAGCTTTAACTTAAGTGAAATTACAAAACACTATGATTTGGTGCTGATTAAATGCCTATTCAGTGTATGGTGATGATCGGATAAAAGCAAATGTAAGTTATGTATAAATAGTGTAACAAAACTAATTGTAAAACAGTAGGTCATGTGAAGTACTAAACTTATGCCTTGAAGCTAAATGTATAAATTGTATGATGCGCATGACTTACACTCAGAAGGAATATAAATATTAAGGATTTTGATAAATAAAAATATTAAAGATTTCGTGTACAAAATATGTATTTTGGTAGTCATCTAGTAAATATGAATGTATTTAGATAGTCATTTGGTAAATATAAATATTTAAGGATTTTAATATAATTAATTAAAACTAGAATTTGATGCATGCTTGTAATTGTCCCTAAAGGATTGTTTAGCTAAAATGTTGCTAATAGTTTATTTCAGCTGCAGTTAATTTCTTTGGGATACACATTTATTTATGAAAGAAAATTTAGCAATTAGCATTTGTCTGAGATTTAATTGTAACCCTAACATTAAATTTTTTTGGTGAAAACACATCTTTCCTGCCAAATACCTAAAGACAAGATATTTCGAAAATGGATACCGTGAGAGAGATCTTTTCATGCTTTCAATGCCTTACAAAATTATTGAAACAACCTCTGGTTTATGATTATTTTTTAGTAATAATAGTTCATTTGCAACTAACAGTGACTAACATTATTTCAACCTGAGCATTACTAATCTATTATTCTTCCGTTTGCTTTAGTATTTTAATTTAAAGCTTGAATTAATGTTGTGTCTATTTTTTAGAAAGGCATATAACCTGCTTTTACTGTAATTTTTCATAGAATTTAATTATCAATGCACCATAATTTTGCATTATGAAGATGACAGTTTTCAACATTAAAAAGGTGAAAACATACTGTGAGTTCCTCCATTTTATCTGCAAATTCTTTTTTTCTTTTGAATAGATTTTTTCTGCAAATTCTGAAACTATGCATTCTCCATGGACATCTTTTTTCTGTAAATTAAATGCCTTCTGAATCTTGGAGGATTACAAAGATGGTTTGTTGATGCTATCTGTAGAAATTATTTTGGACAGAGTACATATATGATTTTTTGTAATGGATCGCACGGTGATGCCAACACAGGCAAGCCTCACATGCGTTATCAACAAAGCAAAAATAACACGTTATCTCGTCGTTTCTCAATGTGCTACATTGTTTAGCAACTAGGGACACTTTTAAATTAAGTAGAGATATTTTGATGTTATGTAGGGTCATTTTGCTATGTAGTAACATTCGTAAGTTTCATTGATGGCTGAAATATGATTCCTAAAGATTAAAGGAATATGTCCTAGTTAATAAAAAAAAAAGGCCCCTACAATGAAATATCCATATAATGCAGGAAAATGATCCTACATTGTAATCTAATGCTCTTTCATAGCATAGTCAGCTCCTAGGTACTCACGCTCATTCTGCTTTCCCATAATGCATGGGAACATTTTCATAGGCGTTTCCCGCCGAAAATCGGACGTATAATTCCATTTAAACCCAACAATTTCGAGTATCGGTGCCCTTTAATATAATGATCTTCTAATGCTTGAATTACCCAACTTTTTTCTATTAGAAACTTAAATGAAGTACTGAACTTAATTGTTCTTTATCTTTGTAATGTATTACATCTTTGATTTCGTATTAACTTTTGATCCTTAATAAATCGTAGACGATTAAGCAAGTTATCGCTACAGGGGAGTCAATGTGCGAAGAGTATCGTAAGGAAAGCATCCTAATCTTGCAGCTCATTCGTGACAACCTCATCAGATGGACTGCTGAGTTGGAGGTAACTACATATACTCATCCATATTAAAATTTAATTATATTTTATATTATATATCTGTTTTAAAATAAAATTTAATTTTATTTCACAACTTATATATATACAAAAATAATAATTAATTTTGCTTGTTTCACACATCCAAATATAATAACTAACTTTCTTATCACACACATGGCTCTGTTTGGTAATAAGAAAAAAAAAAAGATTTGGTTGGAATTTTTAGTCATTTTTGAAAAATGTGTATGATGTGAAATAAAGTAAGTTAATTATATTAAAAATTATGTAGGATGTGAAATAAAGTTGATTGATTTATTGGGAATTGTATTGCATGTGAAATAAAGTAATTGTTTAATGTTGAAATTTGTGTGAGATGAGATATAAAATACTTTTTTAAGTTTTTTTAAAATAAATTTAAGATTTTAGCCATGGCTAATTTTAGCCATGATTTTTAGCCCATTGCCAAACAGGGCCTAAATTACAAAAAAATTCACTACAATTCAAATAATTTAACAATATACTAAAAGTAATTTAATGCTTTAATTCATTGATTACTCAGTAAATAATGATAATTCAACTTAGTTGATCAGTTATTTGCATGTGATCATAAGGCATTATAAATTATGATTCTCTAATTACTCAAAAGTTTAATTACATGATAATTGTAGCATTTTGATAACTTCTTATTCTAATGTCGCGATTATCTACAGGAAAAGGGCGTTTCTTATTTGTGAAACTGCAACAATTAGCATTATTTACTTCGCATTTTCTCGTGATTTTTAGTTTTTAGAAGTAGAATCTTTTCATTTTTTGCCTTCCTCACTTGTATTTATTCTCTCTCAGCCTTTGGATTTATGCACTAGTTTTGTGTTGTATAATATACTAAAATTTCTTTGATGGTTTATTATTATTATTATTATTATTATTATTATTATTTATGAAATGATGGTTTATTATTTAAATGTACGTTTTTTATTCTTTTGGGCTGCTGTGTACATTATGGTCTGTGCAAAACTATTTCAATGAATTATCTATTTATCTTTATATGAATTAAATATTATGCCTTAGACTTTATATTATTTTATAAGCATTTTACTTATTATAATATTGAAACTGCTGCAAGCAGCTGAACTTTACGGTCTTGTTTGGTTCGAGTTTTTTTTTGAGATATTTTTTTAATTTTAATAAAAAAAAAAATTATTTTACTTTTGAGATATTTTTTTAAATTTAATGACAAAAAAAAATTATTTTACTTTAAGAAAGTGTGTAAAATGTGAAATACTTTTAATTATAATATTTGTATTTATATTAAATTTGAAATAAAGTTGATTTTTATAATTAAAATTTGTGTTGAGTAAAAAACTCATCTCGAATGAAATAAGACTTAAAATTATTGAAAACACTTTTTACAATAACAATAAATATCTCTCAATTCTATGCCAACCTTTAATAATATTTATAAATATGTCTAATCTGTCAGTTTGATTAATTTTCAAACCCAAAAAAATATTTGAAATTAATTTTAAAATTTAATAAATTTAATCAATCAAATAAAATTATAAACTAAAAATTAAATCAACCAGATAAAATTTAATTAGTTCGATTTAATTTAATTAAAATCATAATTTTCTTTTTAGGCCTTATTTAGTTGGAGGATGAATTTGGGTAAGGAAAGAAAAAAATATTTTATTTTATAGAGTTGATGGGAAAGAAATTTATTTTAATATTGGGAGGTGTGTAGGATGTGAAATAAAGTTATTAAAATTTATAATAAATTTAAAATATAATTAAAATATTAATGTGCCTTTTTTTGGATGATTACCAAACAAGGCCAAACTTAAAAAAAATGAGCGCCAAATTTAAAAAATATTTCATAAAATTTTAATAATATTATTTTTTTTAACATCATTCAACAACATTATTACATGATGGCACGTGATATTTTGATTAATTCGATTGATTTGATTTTCAAATATAAAAAATTGAATTCAAATCATTCAATTAAATTTAATCAGTTAAATTCAATTTTTCAGTTTGAACTATTTAATACACAATCGTGCGGATTAGCCTTGATCAGTATGCGATTGGGGTTAGATTTAGATCAAGTTGAATTTCAAGTGTGGTCAGATTTGTGTTCTTCGTAAGTACAAATAAAACTTCTTATATACAATTTTAATTTATTTCAAAGTAAATAATTAATTTAATTATGAGATTAATATTATTTTAATTTACTTATCTCTTTTCTAAAATTTATCTTAATCTTTGACTTATTGATAAAAGTGTTAGCGATTAACATCTACAAGACAAATATGGTGCCTCAACAAGTGTGATGTAGCATAACAGTTGCAGTGATTTACTGATTTTGAAATAAAAAAAAATAAATAGTTCAAATGCTATATAAACATAATATCTTATTTTATCTTAAGTAAAATACTAAGTAAGAATACTTGAATGTGGATGAATCTTCAGCAAAAAATTAAGTTATTTATAATGACTTATCAAGTTAAATATAAATTAGTAAAATCACAGTCGATCTATGATGGACCAGAAATAAATTAAAAGATCAAGTTAGACTTCGAATCCGATAAGCGGCAAATAAATTGTATTCAATTAATTAGAGATTTATAGAATTTGTTAATTAATTTCAACTTGCATCAACTTAAATTTTAAATAGAGAGGATCAGTTTTATACATGAACATAAATTTGTTGAATGTTATAATGGTTTTACTTTTTACTTATGATGATTTATTATTATTTTACTGTATATTTATTTATTATTATTCTATTATTGATTTATTATTAATTTATCATTTAAACTTGTTTGTCCTATTATTGTTATTGGTTCATTAATATAATGAATTGATGAATGGTATATTGAATTAATACGAGTAATATTTATTACTGATAATGGTATAAATGTCACAGCCCGCCACCTTAACCATCTTATACTCGATGGTAGTGGAGGTGTGACCAAAAATTCTTGGCAAGGAAACATCGAGTTCGATGACATTAAAATTGAGCATATAATAAAAATCTATTACAGATCATTTTATCTGTTCACTCAGCAAACATCGTACACAATGTTTATTATAATTTAAAAAATAACAGGAAATAGGTGGCAGCTGAAACCTCGCCAATTCCTTGCTCTTGTCCTGTGTTTGATCATGTGGAAGAGTACCTGCCAAAAAAGCATCAGTCCCAAAGTACTGAGTAGACAAAGTTCATACTATAAAGAAAATATTTCATCAGAACACAATATCAGTAGATTAGCTCAACAAATTCGATATCAATCTTCGATCACGATGTTAGAAAACCACTCTAATCTTGATTGCCTTAACGTCATGTGAAAGTACAGAGTTCATATCAACACCCCTTAACAGGATTCATTGTACCACGCAAGTAAATTCTATAATATCATTTACGATGTTATAAAAATATGAAACCACGAACACGATGTTTGCACAAACACTGTAGACAAACATCGGCCATGATACGTGCACCGACAATCCTCAGCTATCGAACATCGAATCGTCAAATTACAATTAGTCAAACATTATTTCTCCATAATTTTGTGTTATCAATTTTACCCATAACATCAGTACACTTACAACATTCATGTTTTCATGATAGTACCACCCAACATATCAGTCCCACCAAACATCGAGGACGATGATTGTTCAACCGGTTCTAATTTCTCGGTGCATTGCTTTTCTACTTAAACTCACTGGAATGGTCCTCAGCGACCACCCATAGTATCACATATTTCAACTTACTGCCAATACTATCCTCAGCAATAGACTGGTCTTACGTCATCATCATCTTTGCCAATACTATCCTCAGCGGTAGACTGGACTTACAATATGATTTTTGCCAATACTACCCTCAGTGGTAGACTGGATTTACAATATCATCCTTACCAATACTACTCTCAGCAGTAGACTGGACTTATAGCATCATCTTTGTCAATACTATCCTCAACAGTAGACTGGACTTATAGTATCATCTTTGCCAATACTACCCTCAGCGGTAGACTGGACATACAGCATAAACATCACTACTTTCCAGTTTGGGCAGACACCTATACTACAAAAAATCAGAAACCATCTTTTCTCACCATTTCTTTTACAGTTCATTTCTTTAACACAAGTCCTCTAGACTTAGCTTTTAAGTTAGTCTCCGCAATATTATTTTACTCAGCTAACAAGAAAGTAATAGAGCAATCACAGATTTTCTTCACATAAATATTCAGTTATAAATCAGAAATTTCATGCACACTTCTTTAAAGAACAACATGCATACCTTTTTGTACAAAGTAAAAGATTCATAGCTTTATCTTTTTTATATTTATACGCATGAGATTTGCCTACCTTGCGTCTGTCATTTCTAAGAAAATAAATGAATATTAGCTTAGAATCTCCCCTACTTCAAGTTCGTCCTGTCCGCTGGACTATTTGTCCAATTTTCAAGAAACCAAAATCACAGAAAGAGTTAATGAGAAAGAAAAGGACAGAATCAGAGAATATATATATAATATTCTCTTGCATGTTTTTATGCAACTCAACACTTGGCACGATTAAGAGCTATGATATTCTCTTGCATATTTTCATGCAACTCAACACTTGGCACGAATAAGATCTGGCTCACACCAACTCTTTAGGACTTGCCCACCAACAACATACTATCCAATACTTGAGTTCAGAATTAGCTATATATGTGGCACCAAAAATCCACACTACATAACATCGTTCATGAGGTTTCACGTTTATCGTTTACGGCATTATGCCTAACTCATACTTTCTAGGTAGTGTCTAAACAATCACATTCACCCTAGAACTAAAATATAGAGATTAGAGATACCTGTACGTTACAATAAATAATAGCTATGAAATTGAATTGATTTTCTATGATATGATGTGGTATGCTTGGGCTTGCATACTTAAGGTCGATAAAATTGTCCTATAGTGACTCGGTCCGATAAAGGCTTAAAGCATTTGCCGAGCGATATCCTAAGAAAAGGTAATCACTTGCACAAAAAGCGGCTCTAAGTAAGTTTTTAGGATGATAGAGGAGTAGAGATTTCTGACAAGACTTTTAGATGAAGAGGTATAAAAATAATTATTCCACATTAGAATACAGAAAAATATTATAATTGAGTAATATGAAATTAATGAATAAAAGATACGATCAGTTATTATGATGAATGATAATTATCATGTTTAACAAGTTATGCTACTGCATTATAATATTTCTATTATGCATTGAAATAGATATTATGATATAAACAAGTACTTATTTTACTTTTCGTGTCAAACTACATATAACGTTCTTTGATTTCATGTGAATTTAGTAAAAATTAAGTTCATAAGGACTCACCTTCCATTTATTTTTCAAGTACATTATAAGCAAATTTCACTTGAGATGGATGTGAGAGAATAATCACTTTGAAAGATAATTTGAATTTCTTTTTATTTAATTACTCTCTATATGGAAGTGATGTTATTTCACATTATTCATAATTTTTAATAAAATTAGTTTTAATTTTATTAAAATTAAATTTTACAAACAAATATTTAAAAAATATTATATTTCTAGCACATGATACAACATTATAATTATTACTACTCTCTTTATTTTCATTAGGTATTTTAGCCTATTATATTCTGGATCCTTTCAAAAAAAATTGAAGACAATTTTTTTATTTCTTTTTTCTTTTTTCTTTCTAATTACCTATTTTCATTAGTTGAGAATTAACAATAATTCTGTAAACAAATTATTTATGTTCATTTTAACAGTTTTCTTATTATTGGAACCTCGCAAAAGTGAAAAACCTTACATTTAAGTGTTCTAAATTGAGGATTTTTAAAAGTTGAGTCCTATTTGCAATTCATGGCTAACTATGGGGCCCAAATGTAATTTACCCAATAAATTTTAATTTCATTCAACATAATGCCAGGTCGTGTAGTTGCAACAAATGAAGGGAATATGCAATATAAGAAATAGTTCAGCGTACACAATAATTTTCCTGTGTGCCGCTCGGCTCGGCCGTTCCCTCCCCAACCCGATCCACTCTCTTCTTGAATAGCTAGAAGGCTAGGGTTTATCCAAGCTACGGATCGATACTTCGGAACCTTATCGTCATCATCATCGAAGGGATTGAGCAGAGCCGCCGGAGCAGGAGGCACCGGAATCGACTTCGTTGGAGTGCCTTGTTCCGAGGATCTCATTACCTTCCGCCAGATTGAGCCGTGAAGAATTCCATTTTTCTGACCCAGAAGAGGGTGTGAAGGCTAGAGAGGAAAATGAGAAGAGAAAGGAAACATCTTGCCCCGTGATGGGCTAGCTTGCTTCCCTGTGAGGTGCGGTATGCTAATACCTGGGGAACTTGATGGTGCCAACGGCGATCCTGAGATACATTATGAGGAGGAGAATGAACACCGTGGGGACGGTGGTGGTGACGTAGCAGAGGAGCTGCGCAGGTAATATTTCTGTCAGTCTTTATCTTCAACTCTCTCACCTTACTCTTTGGCAGCAGTTGACATCTTATCTCTGTAACAATGTTGCAGAAAGCATACATACTGTAGTTATAATCAGCGGTATTTATAGTAATATGTTGCTGATATACTACTGGATGTCTGCCTTGGCATTTCTCGTCCCCTTTGTAAAAGATCAGTGGTAATTCTATGCTGTAAAGACTGGCAAGCTTGTTGAAATGTTATTACGAGTTAATTTGATCATGGAATCTTGTGCTGGAGAGGAAGCTGTGCTGGAAAACCGAAGAGTGGATGATCAATGGGGTAATGAATCTTGAAGCCTTCAGTCTGTTAGGAAGTCCTGCGAACATCCCTAATGATGCTATGGACCTATGTGCTTGATGAGGAGTGTCAAATCCTCTAGTAGGGATCCTACTGGGCATATAGGCTGGGATCCTTGGACTCTAAAAAGGGAAAAATTTGTGTGTAGAATGAGCTTCATATAAATTCTTGATCAGGGAAGCATAAACTCTACATTTTTAAGTAATACATGGAAGGGGTCACTTTAGGTGATCTTAAGCTACCAGTAAGAAGGATGCTTTAGGTGAAATGTATTTTAAGAAGCTTTTAACTTAGAATATTCTAAGTTGATTAGTCAAAGTGGCTGGAAACACAAATCGTGTAATTTGGCTAAGTGTCGGGTAGGTGGGATATTTCACTAACAGGCTAATTATAACATCGGGTCATATGAATTGTCCCATAAAAAAAATTCTAGACAGCTTGATTGTCGAAACATATATGAAACTAGATGTATATGTCATTAAATTTATGGGAAACATGCACACTTCATATTCTAGTGATCCTAAAATGCTATTATGTAAATGCATCCAAATTTTGATGATGGACTAAGTTCATTTAATTATGCCAATAGTTTGCTTGTTCACTAGGATCATATTAAAATTCTCAAACAGATTAATACGTTCCATTAAAACCCAATGAATTAAGAAATAGAATAGAAATTTTATCAAGCACGTTAAGAAAACCTATTCCATATGCACATGGATTCGGCATTAACCTAACATGATGGCTAGTTGTTAGAATGAAAAGTAAAGGGGAAAACAACAGATCAATAGCTAATTTACAAATTATATGAAGGAAACACTATTATTTAATTTTAGAAGTTCACTAACATGAAAGTTCTTTGAAAGAATCAACTATTTAGCAAAGTGATAGAAGTGCAACATGAACATGAAGAAAATTTTGAATCAAATGGAAATGACTTGAAGTAGGAATTGGATAAGGTGGGAACTGAATCTTAAGCTATATAAAATCTCAATAGCCTCATGTGGTTGGCAGTGTGCAACCCATTTGTAGCTCCTAACAGCAAGCTGAGCACCACCTATGTTGGAGCAACCAAAACAGTGAAAAAGCACTCTTTTCTCTCTTATTCCTTGGTAGAAATCATCAACATCAGCAAGCCCCCTCAATGGTTGAAATGGAGGTCCATTTATAGGCAAATGGACATTTTCCCACATCCTTAGGTAGTGAAGAATGTGAAAAGACATGTGACACATAACAACAACAACAAACTTAGCCTTTATCCCACTAGGTAGGGTCGGCTACATGAATCATTTGTTTTCATTGCACTCTATTAAATAACAAAGTTTCATTTAGCTCAAAATATGTAAGATTATTTTTATAATTTCTTACTATGCCTTTTTTAGTCTTCCTTTTACTCTTTTTATATGAACAAGATCTAATAATCTAACTTTCCTTACTGGACACCCAAGAAAAAAAAAAGAAAATTGGTCTTGAAATCTCGCAACTACTATGGGTAGGTGGACAAATTGAATAGCCTGACTAGAATTCGGCAAAAGACCTAGTTGATCGACGAATTGTAGAATGACATGTTTTCAGTTGTTTTGATCCATTTAAGCTTTGTTTTAATTGAAATCACTTTTAGGTCATCCAAACAAGACCCCAACCAAAAGAGCACGCCCAAATATGACCTAAACTCACACAAGACATTTAATTAGCATTCCCACCAAAATAACATAAGTTTAAACATAAAATGAGCAATAACACAATTTTTTTAAAAATGTGTCTTAGTCCTTTAAATTATGACAGAAAAATGTACAAGCGTGCATCAAAAGATATCACTCATTGAGGGTATTACAAGACTCATTGGGGAGGGGCGTTCCCCTCTCCTAAAAAAAATCGCCAAGCGCAGCTACGTGTGTCACGACCCAAGATCCAACATAATGAATCCTGCAGAATGGTCAAACGTAATTGATCAAATTAATTGCAAAAGCACACTTACATACTTAATATGCCAATGATGATTCATATATATATATATGCATACATACATACATATATGCATACATACATACATATATGCATACATACATACATATATGCATACATACATACATATATGCATACATACATACATATATGCATACATACATACATATATGCATACATACATACATATATGCATATGTATATATGTTACCACCAAACATGTACAATTATCATATCTTCAAATATTGACATTTTGCATGTTACAAACTACAACATTATACATGTATGTCTAAAATATATATACACATAATTTCTATATACACTTGTCCAAAAAGTTACGTTATAATTTTGATCAGGTCACCCTTAACTTTAATTGACTTGAAACTCGACTCAAAAAGATATAACTCAAAACTCGACTCAAAATCATTCGAATTGATTTTGATCGAGTTTCGTGTTTCGATTAATTTGCTAGCCCTATATAGCAACTTATCACTGGTGATGGTTACACAAATTGAAGATAATTATAGATCAACTAAGAAGATAAAATCCCCAAATAATCCCAATGAGATTGCTGGCAATAAATTTGATTGAAGGTAAATTAGCATTTATCTATTGGATTACAATCGTCTGATTTTTTCAAATTCTCAAAGACAGGAATTGGGATATTTAAAGCTTAAATTGAATCTAGCAACAACTTATTCTCAACTTTGAATCAAAGTTCACTCAATGAGGAAACAAATAAGCTCATGAGTGAGAAGAATCCAAATGAGCATGAAGAAAAAATTGTTGATAATTAAGAATTCAAAGGGAAGAAATTATGCCTTAATTAGAGAATTTTGGTTGATGATGTTGGATGTTCAATAAAAGTAAGGGAAGTATGTTAGGAAGAGAAGAGAAACAAGGGTTGGAAGTTGCTGTTGTATTTCTAATGATTTCTACTAAGGAACTTTTTCGTTGTTGTTTTTCACATGTGATGTTATTCAAAAGTTTCCATAGATTTGGGGGCTGGAGGCGCTGCAGCCTGTAGGAGGGAGGCCATTGCAAGATAATTTTTGACATGATTGAGGATGGCGACTGCAATGTTTCTATTGGAGGCATAAGATTTTGTTGATCATTCTTTGCTCCCATTTTCCGTGGGACTAAAATTTCCCAAAACTACTCTAAAAAACACTTAATATTTTATATGTATTTCATTTCATATATAAATTTAAACATTTAAAAAATAACTTTATTTCATATCCTATATAAATTCCTACTTTAAAAATCAACTTTACTTTGCATCCTACATATGTTTCAATAAAAAATTTTATTTAATATCTAACACAAATCTCAACATTTATGCCATGATATTAAAACTACTACTCTCTTCCCCAAAGTAACTAAAACTTTCTTAAAAAAACTCCCACTAAATAACCCCTGTGCGTGTGTGTGTGTGTGGTGGGGAAGTGTTGCTAATTTGGTGATATGATAGCTTCATTATCCTTCATTGTAGATAATTCATAGTCAATCGTGTGGATTAATGTTTAATTTTGTTAAGTATTTGTTGAGTTCATTCCAGCTTTAATTTCTTGAATTACTCGTATTATGCTTATTTTTTTCATGCCTACTGAATATGCTTGTGATGTGTAGTTAAAGTTTCTATCATGTTAAAGACTGTTTTCCTATTTGTACTTGTGTCGAGATCTACTTCTTGTAGTGCATATTATTCATATTACAATGCATATATTTTTTTCGAAAGTGTGGCCTAAGCCTTTCATATATCAAAATAAAAGTACAAAAAGTACATCAAATGGAGTGCCTTGCAAGGAGATTACAAAAAATTTATGGGAAGGGACATACCTTATTTCTAAGCAAAATTTCTAAAGTTGATATGTGAGTTATGTAATCTTTGGCACTATTGAGCATTCTTGGTATATATGAAATTTTACAGGTATGCGAACACGAAAGAAATTTGGTAATGCTCTCTACTATATTGTCCCTCTTAGCTTACTCCATATGCACCTGTCAGTTCAAGTTTTGTTCCACCATCTTTGAGATCTCCAAAGAATCAACTTCAAGCGACATGCTTGTTATTCTGTTACCCACTTGGAGGCAGCTTTCATTCCTTTATAAGCAGCTCTTGTTTTTGTTGTAATCATTGCTTTTGTGAGTAGTTTCATGCCACTACCAACCAACACTTCACTTGAGTGGTTTTTGACAAGATATTTAGTGCCAGCAACATAGTTGCCTCGTACAAACCAGTTTGGTTAAATTTTAAGAAGCTCGAGAGGGAGTCAGTTCTTTAGATGCGATACTCAGTCCAATCAAGCAAAGTAGGTTCCAGTAGTATCTGCCTTGGTTTAAGTTGTCTTGCACCATAGTCATTACATTTACTCGTATAAGTTTTGGAATAAGAACCAATTTGCCATGAACCTTACTGTTTCTTGCTTTCCAATAGTGGTATAAAACACTTCAATACACCACCATTTATCCTTTTTGTTTCTCTTTGCAGCCAAGGCCATCATGTCTAACTTTGCTCGCTAAGAGGTGGGTGTAGGCATCAGAGTTTGCTCCTTATCAAGCACTTTTTTCATCTCCTTTAAAGTTTGTATTTCTTTCTTATGTGGTAGAGATTGCAATCCATGTTTTTTTTTATTCCCCTAAACACCACAATTGTCCTCATCTCATTTGAAAATTGTGGTGGTAGGTTCGAACCCCCTTGGTATTTAGGCAAGCTCTTTCTTCACTGTTGAACACTTCGCAATCCATGTATTTGAGGTGGCGAGGCCTTTTTTTTAGAGTAGTTGCAAGAATTCTAACAGTTTTTCAGCCCACACCATCTCATCTTCTCTTAGCTTTGACATTGCCCTATATGTTGTACTATTTGCTCCAATTCTTCTCCAAAATGCTAGTTCACTTTTAACTAACCCCATTCAGGTCCATTCATCAACTCAACCGCCTTAGATGGAGTGCTGTTTTGCTACATGTAATGAAAGCTGGCCACTTGCTAACAAGGGTGGTGGATAGCCAGGGATCATCAAAGACTATGATAGATCTCCCATCTTGGATTTGCCCTTTCCCATACAAATCAACCTTCAGTCCAAGAATCACCTCTTCTGACTTCTGAATAGTTGTTTTGTGATCCATATTTTACTTTGAACCCTTTCTCCAGATACAATTTTCATTGTTTAAATACCTATTGCATGTTTTGCCACCAAGAATTGGTGCCATACTAAGTTATCGATTCCTAAATCTCTTCCTATTTGACATAATGCATCACCTTTGCGGTTGCACTTCCACTCTGCAGGAATCTTCTAATAAGTTCTATTGTATCTAGCACATTCAGTGGTACAAATTTGTGGGATAGGTTGTAAACATATATAAGCCATCGTTTGTGTAAAGGTGATATTTTGGGTTGGAGAGAGAAAATGTGTTGATTTTTGTGTATGATGTGAAATAAAATTTTTTTATTATGAAAAGTTATATAAGATATGAAATAAAGTTGATTATTTTATTGGAATATGAGTAGGATGTAAAATAAGGTGATTTTTAATGTTAAGAGTTTATGAATGAGGTGAAATAAAGAAGATTTTTAATGTTTAAATTTGTGTATGAAATGAGATAAATATAAAAAATTGATAGGTTATTTTTGAGAGCTTGAACCAGCAAGCCAAAGGTCAGTGTGCTCCCCACTATCCAAAAAAAAAGATAATTCTCCCTTTAACTGCACTAATGATGGATTGAAAGTCAACTTTTATAGGCCCATGTTTAGATGGCTATATACCCAAATATCTCCACTCCTATCCTCCTGCATCCTAAAACATCTTTTGGAGATAGTATTGTTAAAAACAATAAAAGATTATTTATAGTTGATCTGCTGTCATGACATAGTTCAGTAAGAGTCTAATCTCCTTTAACTCCCCTAGAGGGGTGGCTTTAGTGAATTGTAGCAAGAAATCTACAAACTTCAGATGTGAATAATATGACCCTCTACTTGATAATTTAATGCTTGTGATGAAGCCTTCCCACATCTTTTTGTGAATTATAATTAAAGAACTATGAGCACAAGATAAATATGTATGGGGATAATAGACACCCTTGCTTGAGCTTTCTTGATGCTGGTGTTTCTATGACATCACTCTCACATTCGACGACATCGTTTACTTTGGAGATAAATTATTCTTGGGCTTTATTTATTTTAATTTGGAGATCTTATCATAGTTATATTGTATCTTCTATAGTGATTCCCTATATTGCACGAGAAATTTCAAGTTTTATGTGAAAGAAAACTTGTTAAAATCAAGTGGTTGGTAGTTTTACAAATATTGTGTTTGCTTGAAGCCATTTTGGACCCAAAATTTATGCTAAAAAGATTTTAAAAAGTATTTTAGATCTTCATGGAAGGCATTCGAAAGTCTGAGGCTGAAGTCTTAATTTTCCCAAGGATTTATTAGGTGTTGATTGAAGGATCGATAGGTAAATAAGTGGAAGCGGTATGGGCAAAAGCACCTTTTGGAAGCTTAAAGTGGTTTTGACTTGATGCCTGAGGATAACATAGGCATTATTGTCTTTTGGATCTTGGATTAGTGGCTTTCCCATTTAATTCGGTAGGATTCATGCCCACTGTCAAATTTGGAGGTATCCAGGGACCTGAATGCTCCATGGTATGGGCAAAGGTCTAAGCCTTAATTTTTTTCATGGATTTGTTGGATGTTAAGTGTTGACTGAAGGATTGGCAGGTAAATGAGTGGAAGCGGTATGGGAAAAAGAGTCTTTTGGAAGCTTAAATTGTGCTGGCTTGATGACTGAGGGTAACATGGGCATTTTGGTCTTTTGGATCATGGATTAGTGGCTTCCCCATTTAATCTGGTGGGATTCATGCCAACTGTCAAATCTGGAGGTATCCAGAGATCGGAATGCACCAGTTGGTGCTCATTTATTGCTGCTAACCTCTTCACCCAATGATATTATTTGATGGAAGGCGAATTCAAATTTGGAGATTGCTAGTTTTTGTAGGGGATTCAACCTAGCACCTGACGAGGAAGAGGGGATTGGATTAATCGTTTCTTTGGGTTTGAGGCATTGATTGTATGATTTGAGCCCATAATCTACTTGTTATTTGTGTCTCCTCTTTCTTCTTCGTTTACCTTTGTATTTATCCCCGTAACATGTTTTATTTATTTCTTCTCTATTTCATTTATATTTCGGGATTGGACATCTATATGATATTTTGATATTTATTTATTGTATTGTCTTTGATTTTTATCTAAAAACAATCTCTGGATCGCTAACATGTGTGATGGCATATTTCCTATTAAATGTTAAATTCGTTATATCTTATGTTTGATTTAAATTAGTGTATAATTGTTTTAATTTCTAGTTATTGTTAAAATTCTTATTTTTTATACTAGTATCTTGTTAATATTCTTCATTGTGAAACATGAATGTTAAGATCTTATTGTCATGAAGACTAGTTCTTATATGATATTACGTGGAGATCTTTATTGCTTCCGGCACATATGACATATATAGAGTCCCTTGTTTTGTGCCTACATCACCTCTTCTTCCACATAACTAGGGAGATCTGTTCCTGTTGACAATTAGGGCATATCTGGTCACCTCCACACACATGCTAACCCACTTTCTACATTATTTTGGGAATCTTATTCCACTCAGCATATTATGTTTGCTTTGATTATCATGAGTCCATTTTTTGTATATTTAACTTGTGGATTTTCTCTCGTGCTAATATATAGTTGCCTGAAATGAGGCGGCCTAGCACAAAGGCTCCTTGTTCACACTCGACAAGGGGTGCAATGTAAAACTTCATTCTTTGAACCATTACCTTGGCAATCACTTTGTAAAGAGATGTGCATAAACTAATAGGCTTAAATTGCTTTGGCTTATCCGCATTATTTACCTTTGGTACTAATGCAACCACAGTATCCTTCCACTTTTGTGATGTTATTCCTCTTTGGAAAGCATTCTGAACTGCTGAGGATTGCTTCCTCTAGTTTTTTAGAAAGTTTCCTGTGATTCCATTTGCCCTTGTTGCTTCATTTTTTGTTAATGAAAAGACTACTACTTGGAATTCTTATCTTGTTACTTGCTGCTAGCTGTTCTACAATGTAGTTAGAAGGTTGGTTCTCAGCTGGATAGATTCTGGCACCTCTCTAACTGAATCCTCCACTCCCCATTTGCATATGTGAACAAATCCATCAATGTATGATTAGTTTTGGGAGTACAATTCAATGATGGTGACTTGCAGCTTTCCTATGGGATAAAAGCTGTCTCGTGGAACCTTTACGGGATTATGGTTGGGATGCTCCTCAAAGTTTGATTGAGTCCGTTGACCGTTGGCCATGGTGACGTGTAGTGTTTGCTATTTGCATGGTCTTCCCAGCGATTATCTATTTAATTGTCTAGGAGATTTAAGGTCAAATTGTGGGACTAGTCTATAACGTTTGTATTACATGCCATTTTTTATCCACGTCTAGTTGTTGGATTTTTCATCTGGCTGAAGTACTGAGTTGCTCTTTCGTTCTCCATAAACTCTTCTAGCCAAATCTCCTTGTGGAATCAATTGGAGGTTACATTTGATCTTTGCATTTTAACAAGTTTGTGCTAATCTTGTAGTGGCCTTTTTACATTTGTGTAAGTATTAAATTCCTTTTCATAAGATAAATGTGAAGTTTGCATCAATGTGGCTGGCTAGTACGTAACTCTTATTTTCCTTTTGATTATGATATGTTCTTTTGCTTTTTAAATTGTTCAAGGGTATTTTTTTTCCTATTGTTTGGCTGTACTAATGCACAGTTTATTTGAACGTATTGCATGTTTTCTGCTGGAATTGATTTTTTCTATTCTAAACTTAGATGTAGTCGGTGTGGAGTTGGTGCTAAGTCAACACCGCATATGCGTCGTGGGCCAGAGGGCCCAAGGACTTTATGCAATGCCTGTGGTCTTGCTTGGAGAAAGGTAAATACATGCGATCTTTTTTTTTTTTGGGTTTTACCTATGTTTTCATTTGGTTGGAGCCAAAAAAACCCCCAAATTTCTTCAAAACACTTTCATCAATATTTTATATTCATTTCATATTATACATAAATAGATAGTAATATTAGTAAGATTCAAGTAGAATGGATAAAGTGAAAAAGTGCATCTAATGTGTTGTATGGGAAATTTTTTTTCAGACTTAACGATAAATTTTATAAGATAGTTATAAGAATAGCAGTGCTGGCTTACAAAGCAGAAACACACAAATACTGTAAGTGTCACAGAAATGAAGATGCTAAGATGAATGAGTAAGTATACACCAAGGATAATGTGAGAAATGAGCACATTCGCAAAAAGGTTAAAATAGCCTTAATTGCGGATAGACTCAGAGAGAGTTGACCTAGATGATTTGGATGCTCTAGTAAGAAAATTGAATTATTAGATCTTGCCAATAGCAAAAAAGAAAGAGAAAGACTAAAAAAGATATGATAAGAAATTATAAGAAATGATCTTACATACTTGGAGCTAAATAAAGATTTTTATTTGATAGAGTGTAATGGAAATAAAAGATTCATGTAGTCGACCCCACTTAGTTGGATTAAGGCTTAGTTGTTGTATTTTACATCATATATAAATTCAAATAATAAGAATTAATTTTACTTTACATTTTACACATTTCAATTTTAAAAATTAACTTTATTTCACATCCCACGCATACTTCAATAAAACAAAATCAGTTTTATTTCATATTCAATACAATACTCAATAATAAAATAGTTTTATTTTACTTCATAATATTAACATATATTTCTCTCTCTATCTTTTAGAAATTCTAAATATCTCTAAAACATACTCCAGCCAAAAGAAGCCTATATGTGAATGTGTAATATTGGTTGTGTGAGTTATTTATGGACTGGCTGCGGTTTTGACGTACAGAAGTTTTAGCGTTCCTTGATATGATTCCAGAAAATATTACTTCTTATTTACTCACTAATCTCTGTCAGCATTAGTTAACCATCTGGATGTTTATCATCTTAAAAAACAAAGAACTTACCTGGGTGTCTATCACTTGATTGTTACTTATTTACTGCTTTTTGAAGCAGCCATTTATAATTGAGTTTGATGAAACAGAGATCACTCAAGAAATTTAATTATTTTGATGCTGCTGGGGGAGGTACTGCCGGTGAAGAGATGGTTCCAGAAGTTGGTATGGAGTTTGAAAATGAGGACAAGGCATATGAGTTCTACAACACATATGCAGGAATGGCTGGTTTCAGTGTGAGGAAAGGCTGGTTGGACAAAAAAATTTCTGATAAAACAACAAGATCGAGAACACTGGTTTGCTCCAGGGAAGGTTTTCGGCAGGAGAGGAAAGGAGGAAATGAAGCAAAGCGACCAAGACCAGAAACAAGGATTGGCTGCCCTGCTCGCATGAAAATAAAACTTACACCTGCTGGAAGATATCGTGTGACCAAATTTGTGGCAGAGCATAGCCATGAGCCTGCCCCACCTTCAACAAAGCACATGTTGAGATCACAAAGGGTCACAACGGAATTTCAGACTGAGGAAGCTGACCTATCAGATGATGTTGGCGGAGTTAGTGCAAGATCTTGTGAGGCCACTGCTACCAGACAAGGAGCAAAGCAAAGCTCGAGGGACATTTTTCTTCTGCCATCTGATTATAAAATTTGTCTGCCTTCAAAAAGAATGAAGTCTCTGCAGATTGGTGACACGGAAGCTCTATTGAAGTACCTTCAGAGCATGCAGCTCCAAGATGCATCATTTTTTTATGCCATTCAGCTTGATGAGGATGATAAACTTACAAACATTTTCTGGGCTGATTCAAAATCCCAGGAGGATTTCAACTACTTCGGTGATATAGTTTGCTTCGATACCACCTATAAGTTCAACACATACTGTAGGCCATTTGCACTCTTTATTGGCGTGAATCACCATAAGCAGATTACCACATTTGGTGCAGCGTTTCTCTATGATGAGACTGTTGAGTCTTTCAAATGGCTGTTCAATACTTTTAGGATTGCCATGCGTGGAAAACTAGCAAAGACTATTTTGACAGATGAATCCCCTGAAATAAGCAATGCATTGGCTATGGTGTGGCCAGAAACAATTCATCGTCTCTGTGCGTGGCAAATCTTTCACAGTTCTATGAAGCACCTCAATCATATCTTCCAAAGCTCAAAAACTTTCTCAAAAGATTTCAGCAGATGTGTCTACAGTTTTGAAGATGAGAACGAATTCATACTGGGATGGAGAGCTCTGCTGGAGAAATATGATCTTATAAGTAACGAATGGATTTCAAAGCTATTTGAATGCAGAGAAAGGTGGGCGTTAGCTTATGATCGGCTAACATTTTGTGCCGATATAAAGAGCACTTTGCAAAATGAAAGCTTGAGCAGTGAGCTAAAGAAGTTCTGTTGTCCACAGCATGATCTTTTCTCCTTTTTCAAGAATTATGAAAAGGTGTTATCCGAGTATCGTTATGCTGAACTTCAGGCTGATTTCCATGCAAGCCAATCTTTCCCAAGAATACCTCCTTCAAAGATGTTGAGGCAAGCAGCCAGCATGTACACTCCTGCAGTTTTTGAAATATTCAGAAAGGAGTTTGAGGTATTCATGGATTGCATGTTGTATAATTCTGGAGAGTATGGTACAATTACAGAATACAGGATCACAGTTGGTGAGAAGTCCAAGGAATATTATGTTCGATTTGACTCGTTCGATTGCTCGGTTGCTTGCAGTTGCAAAAAGTTTGAGTTCATGGGGATCCATTGCGGTCATGTGATAAAGGTCCTTGATGTGAGAAACATAAAAGTGCTACCAGAAAGGTACTACCTAAAGAGATGGAAAAGAGATGCTAAGGCTGCCATAGATGCTCAACCAAAGTCTCCTGCTGCTTCCTCGGGGTATGGGGTGTTTCCTTCAAATGCTCAACTGGGGTTTCATGGTGCGTCTGATTTTGATAATGTTAACATGCAAAACCACTGAACTCATTTCTTAATTCCAGATTCTCCTGATTCTGACTCGCGGATAGTGTTCATATCTGATCTTCTACCTAGATCGGCTAAAACCTCTGCCTAGAAAACTGGTATGTTTTTTTAACACCGCGTACTTTCTAATGATGGCAGCTTTAATGTAAATGTTTTCTCATTTCATGTTTGACACAAATCGGGTAAGTAGTAAGGGCCCACGACTTACCCGGTTTCGGGTTACCCTTTTTGGGTAAGTTGCGAGGGCCCACGACTTACCCAGTTTCGGGTTACCCTTTTTGGGTAAGTTGCGAGGGCCCACGAATTACCGCTTATCCTTTTTGGGTAAGTCGTGGGCGCCCAACGGCTTACCCTTTTTGTCATAGGCGCTCACACGACTTACCCAAAGCTGGTCCCCATGGCACCCAAGTGAAACTTACAGAAAACAAGGTAAAGAGTCATTTGGGCATGACTTACCTGTTTTGGGTAAGTCGTATGCTAGTTTTGCTGCACCATTTTGGCTGGGTAAATAAGTCGTACGCCCTCGTGGCTGTGCTTGCAAAAGGCGGGTAAGTAATTTAGAAAAAAATCAACAAACATTTTGTTAGTGAAAGCATGACAAGGTAGAGATTGCTTTTTAAATAAAGCACTATTATTATCTTTAGAATTGTGTACTAATTTTGCATTACTGACAGAGCAAAGGATTGCTTGTTACATAAAAACTGCAAGATATTGAACTAATCTGAAAGGTCAATATGTTCATCATATCCAACAATGATATGTTGAACTTCATAATAATATTATGCACATAACAACGATATGCCAACATCATAATAATGGAGATATGTTGAAATACTGCATTTTGTATGCGTACCTTCTTTTGTTAAATTGCTCGTTAAAGAGTCCCGTTGAGGAGTATGCTTTCGAACCTGCATGATCATTGTATGCACCTCGACCGAAAGATTTTTTTTTTTTGTGTATTCTCATAAATGATTGTGTTCGGTCGACCATGATCAACCTAATGGTCAAATGGTTGGTTGACCAAGGGGTCAACTATCCGGTCAACCCTGGCCTATCAGATTGTCTCAACCAAGTATCGATCAGGTGGTCGAATGGACCACATAGATTACCTGATCGACTACTTAGTCGATACGTTTTCGACACTAGGTCGATCAGTTGCTGATCCACTTGGTTGACCACTTGGTGGGGTCACTAATCATGTGGGTTAACCATTAGATAAATCATGTGGTCGACATGCGGTCAACCACAGTCGATCATGTGGTTAGCCAAGTGATTTCATGGTTGACCAACTACCTATTAACTACCACATTTTGTTTAAGAGTCAACATAAATTTGTTCGCATTGTTCTTGAAATTTGGTCGAATTTTATTCGAATCAAAATCAATTTGATTTTTATATGATTTAAAATAAATTTGTTCAAAATATAATCGATTAAACTTATAAACTGAAGACAAATAAAAATTAGGCTACCATGGTTTAATAAAGGATTAAGTTATACATGTATTTATATTATTAT
This sequence comes from Apostasia ramifera, assembly GCA_019297695.1. NCBI lineage: Eukaryota > Viridiplantae > Streptophyta > Magnoliopsida > Asparagales > Orchidaceae > Apostasia > Apostasia ramifera. Next base: position 621,782 of record JAEMOT010003322.1, on the reverse strand, counting down.
ATATATATATATATATTTATATATAGTAAGTTAATAAATATTTAAATAAAAAATTGACTGATAAAATAGGATTGATTCTAAGCTTATCAATTCAAGCTAAATTTGATTCAAAATTAAAATACTTAACTTTGAATTGAGGTTGATTTGATCAAAATCAGCTCAATGCTAGCCCTATTTTATACTAAAAAAACCAATATCAATGGCTAAATTTTATTTAGCAGTAGCTAAAATTATTTTGTTTCTATGGATGGCAAATGAAGTAGGAAGAGCTACACTGTTAAAATCTCAGACTGTTTAGGTTCAAATGCTCAATTATAAGGCATTACTTTTGATTGGTCTCACTTGAAGTGCACATATGACACTTAATAATTGAATATTGAACGGTGCATGCGTCGCACTCAATAATTTCTCCAGAAATAATTTTGCAAGTCTAGAGTATTAACGATCAATCTATTTAAAAAAATAGATAGAACTGAGCCATTCAACCTGTTGAATCGTGAACTAGTGGTCCAATTTATTCAGTTAAATAACAAAGTTGGCTCCGCATCGAACTGGAATTGAACTGTTCATAACTGGAGTTGAACTAGAAAACTGATTGACTGTTGCGGTTGAACTAACCCGTTCATAATTTTTTTTTTGTTGGGAGTTCTAACCATAAAGTAATATAAAGAAAATTTTAGATCTCTTTTTAGTAATATAAAACTAAATTTAACTATGCATCATGTGAAGGTGATAGTAAGAAATAGTGTTTTTTCATTGCATTATTATTTAATTAATTTTTTGTAATATTGGACTTTAAAAATAATATTTAATTTTTATTTTTTTAAAACTATTTTTTTATTTTTTATTATTCATAAGAATAAATTTATAATTTTTGTTATTTAATAATTTTTGAAAAGAATTTTGATGCTATTAAATTTTAATCTTTTAAATTTTTTTTATTTTATGTTATATTGCATTTGTTATTATTATAAAATTATATTTTATAAATATTTGTTAAATTATTAAATTATTATGATTAGATTCAAGTTGAACCCAATATCATTAAATTTTTAAAATATTGTTGATGACTGATCAGATCTAATTAGGTTTAAAATTTATGGTTATTTATTGGGGGTTATAAAGTAATTTCCAGCGTTGCAATCTTCGTTGACTTGGAGGTGACATGCTGGGAATTTCAGAGGTTGGGTTTTTGTCAAGAAGAGCTCTGGCTCATTAAATGGCCTTTTAACTGTTTATAAAAAATAATTCTGATGAAAAAAATATTTTTTTGTGATATATTTAAAATTTAAGTAAAATATGTAATAAAATTGATTAATGTATTGAAAATTATATAAAATATGATATGAAGTAAATTTTTTATAATAAAATTTATATATGTGATTGAGGATAAAAAATAAAAAATATTTTATTTTATTTTTTTAAAATTTAGAGCTTATTTTAATTATGGTCATGATCAAAATGATTTTTAACTAATAATTGTGTGAGTTGAGATCATTTTGATCATAATTAAAGTAAAAAAATATTATTATACATTTTTAT
>JAEMOT010003322.1:510039-619864 GCA_019297695.1 Apostasia ramifera | reverse complement strand
TATATTAAGATAATATATTAATATTACAATTATCTCAGGTACAATACAACTTTGTGATATATATTAGTAATTCAAAGTTCTGTTTTCATGTACTCTATCAAAATTTTATTTCAAGAAGCTTTTTCCAAGGTGGAAATATCAATTCAAAATAGCTTCAAAATTTTGATAGTTTTGGTTTTGTTGTTTTCACAAATATATATACTTAGCATTAACTTTAGGATTATTTAATTCAATATTATCTTAATATAATATTATATTATTTTAAAAAAAATTATTTAATTTAACAATATCTTTAAATAATTTTTTAAAAAATTATAAAATTATCAATCAAAAAATGATATCTAGATATCATGATAATTAGATAATATAACCATCAAAATAGCATCGAATTGAACATCTCTTTTTTTAAGTTTTGATAAAAATACTTAGGGAGCATTTGATTTAATATTATTTTAATATTATATTAATATTATTTTAAAAAAATAATTATTTAATTTAGTAACATTTTTAAATAACTTTTTAGAAATTTATAAAATTAATAATCAAAAAATAATATTTAAATAACATGATATAACATAAAGAAGGTATTGAGCCAAACACCAGCTTAGATTCATGGATTTTTATGTTAAAAAATGAAATTTCAATTGAAATTTGCGAGTTTGGAACAATGCTAGGCTGAAATCGAGAGCAGCGGCTGAAACCAATAAGACAGCCTTTTTTTTTTTCAGAATATCTCCATCAAAATCAATCCAAAATTACTAAAACAAACATGTTTCGACCGAAATTTAAAACCACCAACCAATCAAAGCATTTATCTATCTATAATCCAAGTGCCTTAGGACACAGTGCTTTCTCTTGACACCAAACAACCAGAGGCTCAATCACATGATCAATTACACTACATGCCCAAAAGGCAACCTTTTCAGTTCTTATCCCTTCAGCCAAGGAGCACTATGGCCTGCAAGTAATTCAGCATACACATGACATGCATCAACTAATCCCTTCAAAGAAATCAAATAATAACACAAAACTCCTAAGCAAAAGGAGAAAAACATCTATACAAATAGGCTTAGTAACCATTCCTAGCATCTTGTGCTACATGATAGTGATGATTACTTGCGGTTGATGGTGAATAAAGGGAGCATTTAATGAATCTATTGAATTTTTCATGATTTGAATCGAACAACTACGCATGATATGTCATCTTTGCTATCTCTCTTTTGTGCTTCAGCGGTTAACTGTTTAGCTGCTACATGAGGATCCTTAAATTTTCGGGCGATATCAACTGCTTCTTTATTGTCAACAACCTGAGAGAATTTTAAATATTGAATATCAAATCTGTAGAACATTTAAACAGTAAAGAAGAGAGGAAATAAAGAACCTTCCATAGGCCGTCACTAGCAAGGATAAGCAGTTCTGTATCATAATCTATGTCTACTGTTTTGATGTAAGGATCCGAGCTCAAGTGCGATTTGAGGCTCTTGTCTCCAAACGCACGCGATACAGCCAACTGACCATTTACTCTTGGGACATCTCCTAACGATTATCACAAAAAGTTAGTAAGCTGAACTGAAACTTATGTTAAGTTAAATAGAGCTGGAGTTGCAGAAGAATATATCACAAATTAATAACAATACATTATTTCTTGTGAAAACATCATGCAATACAAACTTCAATATCTTTATTATGAATACACTGAGTTTAGTACAAGACTATAGAGTATGATGTCCTACATTTAAGATAGTGAACTTTTCATACAAGTTTGCACCGATGTGCGAAGCATTGCATCATAAGAGTTAAAATGTAGGCAAACTTCGAATAAACATACTTGAGATAGATTAAGATAGTGATGACCAGAATGACCTGCATCTTAAATGATCATAAAAATATCATTTTATTTGCTTTCCAAATGTAAATACAGACTTGGTTGTAGAATGTAATTTTTTTAGGATCATACATCATGTGAAGTATGAAGGCAACGCTTTTCCTCAATAGTCAAGACATGATTCATTATAGTTTATACATTGGCGTGAAGTTGGAAGAATGAACATGACAAAACTCGACTTAGGAATTATTCTGACTACCACTACCATCTCCAGATATCATGGTTTAATTTAGTATATTTATCCTTAGTGAATAATTGTGGATTTCACTAAAGTAACCGCTTAAGACAGCTATCTAACGTATCCCCTCTCCAAGCCATACGCAAAACCCTCCCCAACCACCATAAAACTTTTATCCGCTTCTCATCTTACTGACATGAACTCATATTTTGCCCTGTTTGGTGCGAGGATCAAAACAGGACCACAATAGTACTAGTTTAAAAAATAATAATAATAATAAATAAATTATTTTAATTATTCTACACAAATTTTAATATAAAAAATAATATTTTACTTCATATACTCAATAATTTTTAATAAAAATATAAACTTTATTTCACATCTTAGATCAAAATACTCGATTTGAATATTTTAATCTAGAATGTAATAAAGTTGATATTTTTATTTTAAATTATTGAGTATGTAAAGTAAAATAATATTTTTTATATTTGAATTTATATAGAATGATTTAAAAAATTTATTTATTATTATTATTGTTGTTTTTTAAATTAGTACCATTTTGGTCCTGTTTTGGTCCTATTTTGGCCCTCGCGCCAAACAGGGCCGAGTCCACTAGGCAATTGATAGGGACAAAATTAGGCTGCTTTCTTTTCCCCATTCACCAAGTGTTCAAGTCCCATTGACTACAGACCATCAAAAGAAGCACCTCAAGTTCTCAAAGCCTAGAGGACCCAAGATTCGATGAGATGGCGTCTCAACAAAGAAGTAGCACCTCGGTCTCAACATGTAACTCAAGTCGACGAATCAAAGCTATCTTGAGATTAAGTGATCTTGAGACCTCAAGGGAAGAAGACCCTATGACAAGGCTTCAACATTGATAAGCAACCTTGAGGACAAGTCTTAAGGACTAAAGACGTGATTACGCCATAAGCATCACAGACATCATCTGTCACCTAAGAATTGACCAAACATGCGTATGGATGCAGTTGCCATTTTACATGCTAGTAATGCCCCAACAAAAAGGACAATCACTAATGATTTCCTAACATTGGGTTGTAAGGATATTACTTCGATATAGCTTTACTTTGGCTCTTTTCCTTTTGGGATTATACTTTGGCTCTTTTCCTTTTGGGATTATTTTCTTATTTGTTAAGAGGATGATTCTATAAATGTTTACACACAAAAAGTGAAGTTCAACATGGTTTTCTTCTCTAAGAATATTACTTGGATATAATTTTACTTTGGCTTTTTTCTTTTTAGGATTATCTTCCTGTTTGTTAAGAGGATGGTGCTGTAAATATATTCACACAAAATATGAAGTTGAACAAAGTTATTTTTCAGATCCTAGAGACAAGAACGGATCAATTTCATTCCTATCAAACGGATCAAAATGGCAAGTTAAAGTCTATGCAGAGAGTAAAGAAATTAAGATTATTTACCTAGCTCAAGTCCCTCAAAGAGAATATCCAAATCTCATTCCAACACTCAAAACATTAGACTAAACTCATTTGATTTTCAACCATAAATTGCTCTAATCATGCTACAAGTTACTAGCACAAATTAAATTTCTTCACGAACTAACAGAAAAGTAATTCAAAAAAGGGGTGCATATGAAACATGGACACCAGAACATTCAGGTGTCTGTTGTTATACAAATTTTATGCATTTTGTGAATGTGCTGTATAGTTGATGCAAAAATTAGTCAAGCAGAACCATTAACAAACCAATGAGATAACAAACCCACAGTTATACACAGGTAGATAAGTGTGAGAATATAGTACAAAATAAGCATGAGAAATTAAATGATAGAAGGTGGAGCCAGTCCTTTCGGTATAATGTATTATACTCTTGTGGAGAAGTTGAGTGATTTGAATTAATTGTAAAAAGTTAAAGCATCCAAAACAATGTCAATTTATTCCTTCTTGTAGTCAACACGCCAACAAACTTTGTTTCTTTGATAGCAATGTGAACAAACTTTACTCACTGCGTTAGCCATCATAACATCCATGTAGCATTTTTCTCTCCATCTATACATTTTAAAAGTTTTCATGCCAGAACCCTGAACATATTTTCTCGTGTTATAATTCTATGTTTTATGATTACCAGCACCTTCCTTAATTTGCTTAATCTAGATTTATCTAAAGTAGCTAAACAATTAGGCCCACATTAAACAGAGCATACAATAATGGCAACAAACTTCAATATTGGCCGAACAGTGTATGATAAGCCATCTAACCAAATAAATGCACTAAATAATGAGCTTAATTCAGCTACTAAACCAACCAAATATACAGTTACTTTAAATATCTATTAATCAGTAATAATAAAAAAACATGTTCTAATTGTGATGGTTTAGTTATATTTATTCTATCATTAAAAATGACAATTTAGATAAAAACGTTACTAGTAGAGTTAAAACTAGGATGCTTACATAAAAAAGTGCCTACAGAATATTGTAAGAAAAAAAGAATACGTTGAAAAGAAAAAAGGTCATAAAATAACAATTCATCAGTTTTATGTATAGATGCCAATGTTGCTTAAATGCTAAAAATTTAAATTTTACACAAATGAGAATATTGAGATAAATGCATATTAAAACCACAAAATATCAATTGAAAATATTTATACTAGGGAGATGTAGAAGCACTAACTATTATAAAAAATACTACCAAAATTAGACTTAAGTGTTATGGAGCAATAATTGAGTAAGATCCACCAATAAGATCAATAAATATTAGTTTCTTAAACGGACTTTGATTACAAAGGGTAAGTTAAAACTAACTTAATTGGAAGTAATATAAAATGTTTGTATATGTTAGAGCTAATAACTAAAGTGGCATTGGACAGGAATAACTCAAAACATACAAGCAGTTGGGATGAGTCTGATGATGATAATCATTAATAAGACGGCATCACTTTTGCTAGAAAATAGATTATATATTTTGTAGGCATGCTGGTACAGATTATTTGAATTATGGTGTGTTGTACCCTCCTCTCTACCATGCTAAGCCGTCTGAAAAAATTTGGATCTGCTGAAGTCCTCACAAAGGAATGGACACCTATAGGACTTTCATTTCTTCTCCTGCTACCTAACGGAAATTGTAATGCAACACTCCCTTGAATGACTTCACAACATTCACGCCTGTAGCAAGGGGAACTTTCCCTTGATCACACAGAAGCTCATTCGTCATCAGATAGTTAGAATAGTTGAAGTTTCTACAAAGACAAAGTATATAATGCCACCCAACTATCTAATTTGATAGACAACACAAATTCCAACACATCTCGCCTGTCTTTATATCAAAAGTTTTTTTGATTGAAATTCAACAAATGGGAAAAGGCGAACTGTTCCCCACTGTTAGTACACATCATCATTCCATACACTTAACATTCTATTTAAGCAATTCCCACCTAAATGAATGTAATCTGTTGCCACTTCAAACGTCTTATAGGTGTCCCTAAACCCTCAAGCAGTTGTTTGAGGCATCCTACCATAAAGCCATTGAATAAGAACCCGAGTGCATCCTAATCTAACTACCAAAAGCAACACAGAAGCATTCTTGATGGTCTAATGGCATGAGCATGAGACAGTTGTTTTACTTAATTCGAGGGAATTCTAGCTCCACTCAGACATGAAACACTCAAAAAACACACCAGAGAAGGGCTTGGTATATTTGTAGCGGTCGTACCACCCTGCAAACCTTGAATATCACATTGCTTGTACTATGTGGATTTTATGGTACGAGAATTAGCCTGGAACTCCAACTTATGTCAACCTTGGCAATCCTTTATCTGCAAGAGCATGCTCCCTACTACTTTGCCAAACTCAAACATCATAAGAATTCATACAATACTCAACTGACAAGGTACAAGGAATACGCTCTATATGATCCAATTAGAAAATCTTACTAGTGATGGCTCAAAGGCCACCCACCCAAGTGTTGTTCTATTTCCACAATGTCTGAATAAGAACCTTGCGGGATTTGTCTTGAAGGTCAAATTGCCAGACACTACACTCTAGTTTTCCCTTAGGTCCTTGTATGTGCTTTGTCCATAATCTTGTGCAATTCGACATGAAGTTCACCCGGCCAAATTATACCTTTTGCAAGTTTGCTCTATACATGGCCTTACAAAACTCACACATTGGTTCTATTATATTAAAATGTTTGAGAGCTAAATCAACACCACTATACATTGAGAGATCGTCCAACAAAACATCCAAACTCACTAGGATAGCTTCCATTGACAAACAAAATCCTTGGAATTTGGATTCCGATAATAGGTAACACAACTGAGCTTATCAGTCACTTTAGTTCCATTACTTTGAAATTCAAAAAACTATAAAGTTCATGCATCTTGTCCTATGAAAAGAGGCAAATTTTATACGTCATCAAAATGTCATAAAGCAATACCAGCAGTTGATTCCCCCAATACAAAAGGGGAAAAAAGAAATCTATTGTTGAAAAGTTCCACCCCTAACTTCCGAGTAGGATCGACTCATGAAAAAACTGTCTAAGTAGGGTCAGGAGATCCAGGACTTAAAACTCAAAAGATGAGAAGCATGCACGACTCGAAAGGCATGTGAGTGAACTTAATGCTTCTACTTCATTGTTAGGGTCTCATCAATCTTCTACAACCTTTTTATTTGGGACTCGAGTTTCTCCACTCATGGCCCAAACAACCTATTTTAATGTTGGATAGCACTATAACCCTCCACCAGCTAGTTCTTAAGGGCAAAGTGGTTGGCAAGCCCTGTGTCCAAGGAATTAGATAGTGATCTCTCCACCCCACTCTCTGTGACCATGTCATCCCCCTAAGCAAAATGAGTCATCTAATTCAGCATCTCCTTCAGCCTAACAAACATCTTTAGGCTTAGTAAAACCACTATATTAGGAATTCCTACACAAGAACAAATACTAAGCCTTTATCCCATTACGTAGGTCAGCTATATAAATACTTGGTTTTCATGCACTTTAATTAAATAATAACTCCTCATTTAGACTCAAGTATAAATGTATAAGAGATCATTCATTATAATTTTTTGCAATGTCTTTTTTGGTCTTCATCTTCTTCTTTTTATATGGATAAGATCTAATAACTTAATTCTCTTTAATGAAGCTTTTATCACCCTACAATTTATATATTTAAACCATTTAAACTGGCTCTCTCTAAGTATATCCTTAATTAAGACCACTACAATTTTTTTCACAAATGTACTCATTCCTCATCATATTCTTTTGTCTGAATCAACTCATCTACTTTAACATTCTCTTCTCTATGCCACTTATTTTATTTACGTGAAGTCTTATCCACCTGACTAAGCCTGTCAATGAGTTGGATTTAGGTCGGGTCGACCTTAACCTAGATCTGTATTCATGACATCCCAAACTAAGTCAAACACTAGTTCAGGTTTGATTCCTTTACAACAAATGTCACGCAGTAGATAGTATGAAATCTTTTCCACAATCGAGTCAAGGAGAGTGAGAAATGTATTAGAAATAAAATAAGAGCAAAAAGGCATTTTATTTTTATAAATTTGAGTTATTTAATACAAACATCATAGTATTTGGGCTATATATATATGTATTAGGGGATAACATGTTATTTGTTGTTATGCAATAAAATGAACATATCACAGTGCTACTAGGGGCAACACCTGATTGATTTATTTATACTTATAATGAAAAATGAGTACATTAGCGAGAAAGTTAGAGTTGTCCCAATTGAAGATAAATCCAAAAAGAGTTGATTTAGATGTTTAAGGCGTATAAATTGTAGACCGATAGAAGCTCCAGTAAAGAAGCCGGGTTATTGGATCTTTACTATTAACAAAAAACTATAAGAAATGATCTTATATGCTTAAAGCTAAATAAGGAGCTGTCATTGATAGAGTGGAATGGAAACAAAAGGATTCAGGTGAAGGCTTAGGTTGTTGTTGTGCTAGTTGTTGTTGGAAAGAAAGAAACCCAAGCCATGGCTTTTTTGCTGGTTGCCATATGAATCCTAAGGTTCAAACATAAATGACCATTTACTATTTCAAAAGGAATAAATTAAATGAATATCATCGAATACATTAGCTTCTAAAGAGTTAATAATTCAGCAGGTTTATGAACAAAAGAATGCAACAAAATTGGGTTGTTGTCGTAGTATTGTTGCAGGAATTAAATAATGCAAATGGAAATGAACATATTTACCCTAGAAACTTGCTATTTGAAAAAATAAAGTAGTAGTAGTAGTAGTAGACCTGGCATGTTAGAGACAAATCCACCCCTTGTCTCAATATCGCACCTTTCAGTGCTTGGTTCATGATCTACCGTTAGTTGTACGACATTCTTAACTTTACCTAGGACTCCTCGTGAATCTCCGACATTTGCAATCCAAAGCTTCCTGCCATCAATGAGAATGGCAGTAACAGCAGTAGAACCCCCGCGGCCCAACTCAGGACTATGAGAAAGAATTGCTTTGTCAGTTTTCTCATACGCTTTTGAAATGGCGCTATCAGGATGACTCCAAAATTCATCCTAAAGCATAGGAACATATCATTAGAATGCAGAATTTTCAAATTAGTTGAGAAAATATAAAAAAGTTTACCCACCTCTCTTAAAATATTATTAAATAAATGCTTCTGTAAGTAAATAGGTACTTTATCTCCCAAATGGCCATCGAAGATTGCAAATAACCCAAGCTCATGCCCTTTCATTTGTACAAATTTGGCGACATGGTAATCTTCCATAGGGTGATTCGCCTTTCCTTTAACTAGATTAAATCCAAAAGTCACCCTCGCATGGCTATCCATAGCTTTTCCTTTGCCACTGTCAGATGGGAGGCCTGCTAACTACAATAGAATGTTTACATAATAAAGCCATAATGCAAAACCTTTCCCAATCATTAGAAGCATAACAGAAGACAAAATGAAAATCAACATGAAAACTACCGATAGGAATGAAAAATTAGAAGGCTAGTTAAAAAAACAGACAAAACAAATTAATCTGATGAAATGCATATCACCTTCTCTTCAGTTGCTTGGCCATTTAGCACAAAGATACGTAAGGAGTCAATGGATTAAAAAACGTTCAGTTTTGCATTATCAGTTTGTAGTGAAGTGTCAAAAATGTTTTATGAAGTAGCAAGAACAAGTCAGGCCATGGCTAGAAGAACCCTAAACAATCATCAGCTACAGTATTATCTGTCTAGCTTTCATATCATCATAAAACTTGAAGTTCTTAACCCAGTTTGTTTCTCAATTCTATCATTAGTTACAATTACAGCAAAAAAAAATTCATCTTATTCACTTATTCTTATCCATTCAGTGACAAGCTCACCATCGATGATTTAAATAGAAAAATAAAATGCAACCTTATCCAACCCTAAATTTTATGTTGTTTCATTGCGGAACACCTTTGTAAGAATCAAATGTTTTCGATAGAGTTTTATGCCATTAACGTTAGTTTATAAATCGGTTAGGTATTTATAAACCAAGATGTTAGTGCTATCCTTTACTGCTGTAAATGCAGTAAAGGATAGCACTAACATCTAGTTGGTTTGGCAATAGGCCGATATGGCCTCCTGCCAAATGCAGCTAAATTTCGAGGCTAATACAGCCTCATACCACCTAACATAAAAAGCACATTCTTCTTCAACCTGAAGGCCAAAGTTTGCCTAACTGAAATGGCTGAGGTCACACTTAGCTTCCAACCAAATAATAATGTAAGTTCTACTCAACTTGCTTCATTGCAGTTCTTCGATAGTTTAAGTACAGAAGATAAATGTCCACAAATCAGTAAAGATCAATAACTTAATTGTCATAAAGCAATACTGGGACAGATACCATAATAATAGCATCAAGGTTTTAAGCAAAAATGCAATGTGCCAATCCAGCCAGACATCTAGATCAGCTGCAACCACCCACAAATGCCCAGTTGTCCACATGTCTAAGATAGTGGTGCTGGCATTTTGTGTATTCATCACTGCAGAATCCTTAACTATGTAGAACATACAAAATGTCACTTTATAATTGGTAATAAACATGATGCTAATGATACTTTTACAAAATTATCGCAAGGCATGATCTGCTTTATGCGGTTACTGCCGCTGCTTAATGAAGAATGAGTTCTTTCATGATGCTTACAAGTTATAAAACTAAATTATTTCAAGACTTAAAACATAAGCCAAACTACAAAAAGTCAACTGACCACTAATTTTCTCCAATCAGCAGACTAATTTTTCAATGACCTACACAGCCATCTTTTTTTAAGCATCGTTAGACAAATGCTGAAGTCAGGTTGTACTTGCAAAATGACTGTCCGATTAACTTACCATACACACACACACAGAGAGAGAGAGAGAGAGAGAGAGAGAGAGAGAGAGAGAGAGTGAGTGAGTGAGATTGATTGCCGGCTTCAGTTCCATGCATATCAGTAGGATGGTTTTGCAGAGTGGAATTTCTATGGAAGATTGAAGCAAATATGGGCAAGCTGTTTCTCATCCATAACATGCTAATCAGCTCAATGACACGTCATAATTTAACATAGTTCCCTTGTCCTCCAACTAGGCATAAAAGGACCACCGGATTTCATGGTTCACAAATCAAAGCAAATCCTAAGTTAAATAATCAACCGCAAAACGAAACCTCGGTAACGATAGAAACATCCCGTTCGTTAATAGGCCAAGCAAATCAATTTATCTCTAACCTGAGAGCAGCAACCCTTGAAACAACATAATCTAGCCATATAACCCTAAATCAAGCTCTCCTTCTTCTAAGTTCTCGTCATGCCCTGCCGCCAATTCCAAAAGTAGTTTCGAGCCGAAATCAAGCCCGCAAATCCTCAATTTGCCGACCCTGCGCTGTCATCCAATCATGACGAGCACAAATAGATTAACCAAAAAAGCCAAATCGCAAGAAATCAGGCTAACAATTTCCATTACGTCTTACCACCACCAAGCGTGTTCTCCTACAGGAAAAAAAAAATTTTCTTCTGTTCCTTCTCGGTATCAGGAATTGGTATCGCCTTCGACCCACCTGAATCGGAATGAAAGAAGAAATATGAGGAAAGAGGCAGATTCGAATGCTAAACTGTTCTTCATTCAATGGAGGAAGAGGGAAAGGAGAAAAAAAGGCGAAGAAGACGAGACTTTTTTTTTTTTTTTGAGAATACCGAAACGGGGAAGAAGAGCAGCATAGTCGCAGTACGACTTGGTCTTGCTGTTGACTTTGCCGCCTGGTACAGCCGCACAGCACATTTGGACGCCAATAAGAGGCCGCCACATGTATAATAAACTGAATTCAATTACACGTGGCGATCTTTAATTGAACATTTAAGTGAACCATTAAGGCTGTAAATGAAGCCACCTTTAAATGAGCAGCTCCATACTCAATTCAATTAAAAATTATTTTTATTTATTTATCAAATTTAATAAATAAATTTAAATATATTTTTAAATAAGTAATTATATATATTATATATATAATATACTTAAATTCTTAAAAATTATATAAAAATTATAATTTTATTGTATACATATCATGATTTTATAGTATGAATTGCATATGAGTAATAATTTTTATATAATATTTGTTATTATTATATAATATTAAAAATTTGAGTATTAAATATGTAAAATAATTAAATTTTAATGACCTACATATAATTTTCTAATTTTAAAAAAATACTCCTAAATTAATAAATTTGAACATAATAATGTTCGACTTATCTATAAGCGATTCGTATGGTGATCATGTATATGCTCGTTTCAAGTTTGATTAAAGATTTATGAAAATTTTTGATTTTCATAAGATCTTCTTGATTGTGACTCAAAAAGTCAAATATAATTTTAATTTGTCTTGTAATTGATAATCTAATTAAATGGTTGATGAATTATTCGTGAATAAATTGTATTTATGAACTTGATATGAGATTGTTTATATGACTCAATTATAAGCTCATTGTCATACGCGATAGTTGACTCATACGAAGCTCAATTATTGTTATAAATAAGCTTGAATTGAGCTCAAATTCATTCATTTTATAGTTGAACTGAATTTGAACATAGTAGCCAAAAGCTCGACTTATTATGAATGAGCTTGAGCAGGAAAATCTAACATGAGTTTGAATATGAACATGACAATGTAGCACTATGAATTATTCTAAAAATTACTATTTTTTTTAAAGACAGCATTCCTATCTAAAGATAGCGCAGAGTAGGATATTTATATGAGTTAAACTTATTTCTTACAAATTTAAATATTTTATGATTTTATCTTTCATAATAATGTTTTGTAAAATAATATTATATAGAAATACAAAATTCATATCATTGTTTAGGTCTGTATAGTTACTATAGTAGATGATATTTGTTTACACGAGATTTTATTATTGACACAATTTAATCAATTTAATAATTTTTAATAATATAATACAAAAGTATTTTAGTAATAACAAAGGCATGGATATGACTTACATATTCAAATGTAGATCAAGTTATTATATAATTATTTTATTTATGTTTATGAGTCTGATATATTTTTATTTTATTTAGTTAACTGAAAATTTTATATTAGTGAAAATGATTATTTTAATATCTTACATTTATTTTGAGTAATTTAGATTTCATTGAATTTAAATTGAATTATTTAAATTTAACTTGGGTTAAATCAAGATCAAATTGAACTTAAGTTGAGTCAAATAAACTCAAAGAGGTCAAGTCCATTAAATCCATTAAATCCAATAAATCCCTAATCCCTGATCGGGATTCTGCAACCTTCACTGCACGATCTCGCCTCGCCTGGCCTCGCCTCGGCCGATCAAGTCGGCCTCTCGTCGTCCCACGCCGCGCACGACAATCCGATCCTTCTGCGCGCGTCTCGTCCTTCGCGGACTCCGCGCAGCACGACCGCCCGCCTCTTCCACGTTCGAACGCAGGTTGGTTGAAACCCTCGGCGCCCCCTCCTCTATAAAGCTTCAGTCATGGCCAGGTGAGAGATGATGGTGATTTGGTGGCTTTCTGAGCTGTGAGAAGTTGTCTTCCACTTTGACGAGTCCGGGCAGGTGACCACGGATTTGGCGCCGGCACAGCAGGAGGCTGCCACTGGTGTTCTGTTCTTTGTGTCCGACGGAGCGTCGATTCATCCTTGATTCCGCACAGGTGGCGCGGGCTTTCAGATTTGGGGCAAGGGCAGAGGGCTGTGGCTGCTATTATTGAAAGCTTGAGGTTCATTTTAGAATTAAGGCTTCTGTCTTTGTTACAATTTCCTTGCGTTCCATCCACTTGCTCCTAGTTGCTTGATATTCCTATGAGTTCTTTCTTCATGTGGGCCAAGGGTTTGCTTTTATATTCTGGTTTTTTTTTTAATTATTGATTTTTATTCTAGTTGCTGGAAATTTCTTTCTTATTATCCCTATATTTATCCTGAGCTGAATTTTCTACTTTGGTAATGCCAAATATGATTTCCAGATTCTCTGCCTGTTTCCAGTTTCCTTGAGTACCCAGAGAAGTTTCTTATTTCGTGTCAAACTTAAATCTGTTATGAAATCACTTAATTGCTTATTCCTTGGTCCCATTTC
The DNA here is from genome assembly GCA_019297695.1 of Apostasia ramifera. Taxonomy (NCBI): domain Eukaryota; kingdom Viridiplantae; phylum Streptophyta; class Magnoliopsida; order Asparagales; family Orchidaceae; genus Apostasia; species Apostasia ramifera. Next base: position 606,240 of record JAEMOT010003322.1, on the reverse strand, counting down.
GAGCATAAATTTCTTTTGTTGATGATGATTTCCTGCTCTTTTGATATTATATTGATGAGGCCATAAGATTGTTCCTTTTGTATTTCAAGCCGCATACTAGTTAATTTTCATAGTGGCTTGACAAATTTTTTTTATCTAATTTGCAGTGAGATTATCTGAAATTATATGGAACCTTACAAATATCCTCAAAATTTTTTTTGTGAAGTCTTATGTTAATTAGCCTATGTGCGTAGTTGAAGTTAACTTCATTAATTTTCTCTTCATTTGCATTTAGTTAAAAAAAGAAGTTTTTTTAGTTTATTTCTACATTTTAAATTTAGTCACTAGCATAATGTTGGTAGCATTAACATTACCTTAAATAGTTCTCTGCGTTGCGTCACAAGATAACTCTGTTGGCCAAAAAGTTCGAGTTAAGCCACTATCTCAAACCTAGTGGAGTAGCGAGTTTTGCAGTTTCACTCTTATCAATCAAAAACTCTGAAGAGACCAAAGCTCTACTCATGATATTTCTTGCTTCTCTTCCAAACTTCATGGAACACTAGATTAGATCCTACAATTTTTTTGATTTTCTCCATACTCCGTGGAGGACGTGGTTAGTCTCCAAAGTGCTTCTAGCTTCCCTTCAAATCCCATAGCTCACAGGGGTATGCCCTATAACCAAGTATACTTATGGGGTTTCACAGTCACTATAAAGACAACTAAAGTAACACCTACTCGGCTTTTCTCAAGCTTGCATTTAATCACCTAATAGACTAACTAATCAAGAAAACATGTGGCTTCCATATAGCAAACCCTAGTGTGGTTATGAACGCAGTTAGCTATGCCACCAGTGTTCTCCCACTAATGTTACCACAACCTTCAACTATAATTGAAGCTTCGTCCTCCTAAGGAGGGGATTCGATCAGATCGTCTTCCTCTTATCTTTCTAGAGATTCCATAAGATATTTCTTCATTTTTCTCTACTATACTCGATGAAACTCTCTTCCATAACCTATTCGTGTAATTGCCACAGATGAACTTATTCAAGATTAGTAAAATCATATACTCTATTGGGTCTATGGACATAGAAAGATCTGTGGTGGACTTGTCCTTTTTTGTAGAGCTAGGACACTAACCATTTTTTTCTTGCACAAGATCCACCACGGATCTTCTCTGGACTTGATTCTACATTAATATTTTTGGTGCCCCCACATATAAATGCAGATGGTGAGCAAGTCCTATATTGAAGATTTTCCTTCCAAGAACTCGATGGTGAACAAAGCCATCATCAATTGAGATCTAGAGGAGGTCTCTATTTCTCATAGTAGGGCTTTGTATATCACTTGCACTAGGCACATGAAGCACCCATAGTCCCTCTGTTGGCATCTCTACTCAAGGCACAAGCAATGCCCTGTCCCCAAGTTCGGGAACTGATGGCTCCTATTCTTGATGGTTAAGCACAAGCGATGGGCATAGTTTATGGCCTCTCCTTTCCATCAAGAACCAATACAGGTAGCGCTACATTCGCGACATAGGCACTAAAACCTTATTGTTTTGCAAGGGCTCTACTACCTTCCCCTAGATTCCTTGATTCTTCTTAGTGTATGCAGCATCTCTACCTCAAGAACTTCATCCTGCTGCTTTGACTCAATCTATGAGCCAAAGCCATCATAGAAGAGGTCCCTGGGCTCCTAAACCTATTGTTTAACCTGAACCTCATGATCTTCCCTTTGCCCTGCTTCAACTAGGGGCCCTGCTTCAACTAGGGGCCCTGCTTCAGCTAGGGCTAGCAATTTTAATCGAAATCAAATTGACATTGATTCAAATGATTTTGAGTTGAGTTTCGAGTTATATCTTTGGTTAGAGTTGGGTTTTGAGATGATTTTGAGTCAATAGTGATTCACTCGAAATTATGTTTTAAATTGACTCAAAAATATATTCAATACATTTTTTAGTCAACTTTAATGAAATTTTATGCATTTGGCATAGTGTTTGTTTTTAGAATCCTTGTAGAGGAGATGATAGGTTCAAATCCCAATCCCATGAGTCTCGTCTTTTTTCAATTACTTTTTTAATAAAAATATTGATTTTGAGACATCTTAAAATCCAACTCTAGTTGAATTTTGAGTTGACTCGAAATGAAGTCATTTTGAGTTGAATTAACTAAAAAAATGAATCATTTTCAATTAAATCAACTCAAAATTGTTTTTTTAGTTGACTCAAACTTAATCAAAATCGTCTTGTTGCAAGCGTTAGCTTTGACCATTTGGCTTGTATTTTCCTAGCCTATTAACCATCTTTGGCTACGGAAGGTTACTCTTTTCCAATGAATGATGTTGTTCTCGATCCTAGGACCTAGAACATTCTTTGGAATATAGGACGCTAATGCTACTCCATGACTCGATTCACTGCACCTCTTCCCCAAGATTAAGAACCACCCAAGCTTGATGTGTACCTGAGGAAAAGAGATGCACAAGAGCATATACGAAGCTTTCAGGCATCCATTTGCTTCACTTATATCAAAGATTTTCACCAAGTGCTACTTGGTTCCAAGTGAAGGCAATGGCATGCAATTTGTATGTATAGCCGGTTACCCATCAAGTAATAGTCGATCTTTTTTTTAATGTAAATAATACCTAATCTTCTATTCACCTAGAGTGGGGACTCCTTTCATGCTTTATGGCGATGCCCAAGATGACATTCCTAGACATGGATTTGCCCAGCATTAAGCAAAAGCTAGACAAAGGCCTTTGAGTCATACCTATCGATTCTTTCATGAAGTTGCCAAGGATGAAGATGTAGAGCCAGACATTTCAATGTATGCCTTCCATCAAAGAAAGATAGAAGGCAACATGTCAAAGTCCCTAACCCTCAACAAGAAAATTAGCTACCATGAGCTCTTGGCCAGATTCAAGTAGTGCATTCAACTAGAGGATTCAGTCCAAAAGTGTGTGTAAGAGGATGGTGAAGAGAGAACGAATACTTATTCTTTATCGTCCTTTAGCTCAAAACCCTAAGCGAAGTCATCGCAGAAACAACAAAAGGGGAAATGGAACAACCACAATAGATCTTCCTGTGAGATGCACCTCGATCTATAACATGGAAGTAGGGATTGAAACTTCCCCGGGCAAAGCCCAATCCATCTTTGGGAGTTGATTCAAACCATTATGCATTTTACTAGAATTATGACCACAATTCCACTAGTGCAGAATACTAAAGGCCTTCCTTGATAGATTGATTGAACAAGGAAATCTCTTGGAGTTTTTATTCTCCTTGAAGGTTGATAAGCTGTAGGAAGATGACAATAATGAACTCTGAAACTAAAAGCATATTTGATATTCAAATTTTTAATATTAATTATAAAAATTATAAATTTATTGTAAAATAAAGTTATTTAAATATTTAGAGATAAGTAAGATGTAAAGTTACTTTCATGTGATTTAAAATTATTAAAAATTATCATGAACTTAAAATAATAATAATAAAATAAAATTTTAGTTTTTTTATGCCTTTGAAAGAAAATCTAAAGATATTGTTTGCTATCTTCTTTGTTGACCATTTGTCTCAATGTCTTGTGAATGGGTCAAATGAATTTCTCAAATTAATTACTTTTTTTTTAAATTTAACTTTTGGTTTTAATTATTTTTAAAATTAACATATTTTATTTTGCGATTATGAGAATGTGGCATCTTACTTTCTTTCTCTCTCCCCTCGAGTTTTAGGTCGATACGGCCGGCATCGCCCCTCAGAGGAGCAGTCGATTTTTTTGGTTCTATTTTCTGCAATTGTCGTCGTGACTTTGTTGTTCGTGAGGAGGCTCTAGCTCTTTTCATCTCGTTGGGTATTCTCTAACCTTAATACAGTAAAAATTGCACAAGCCTTTGCTATCCTATTAAATTATTTGCTCACAAATGCTTTGTAGGTAATAAGGAAGTTTTCAATGGCAGTTGCTACTCCTGGGCAATTGAACCTCGACGAATCCCCATCCTGGGGATCGCGCGATGTGGATTGTTTCGAGAAATTGGAGCAGATTGGTGAGGGGACATATGGGTGAGTACAATGCACTGTACTTGATAATTTTAATTTTCTGCCTTCTCTTCTTATTTGCTTCTGTTTGCTTCTTAATTTCAGTTTTTTATCAATTAGGTTTTGGTTGATTGTAGTTGGTATCATAGTGAATGAAAGGCATTTGTTTGTAGTGTATTCCTTTGACATTCTGATATTGACATGGCAATGCTTTTAAAATGGCGCTGCAAACCTTGTTCTAATGGAAAAATATTGATGAATTAACTTTCCCTATTTGGTTGGAGGAAAAAAAAGATAGTTTGAAAAATTTTGTGGCTTTTTTTTTCAAAACATGTGTATAATATGAAATAAAGTGAGTTATATTAAAAATTGTGTTAGACATAAAATAATGTTGATTGATTTGTTGAGAATTGTGTTGGATGTGAATAAAGTAATTATTTAATGTTGAAGTTTGTGTAGGAGGAGATATAAGTTAATTTTTAAATCTTTTTAAAAAGTTTTTAACCATGACTAAAATAACCGTTTGCTAAACTGGGCCTTAAAGCTGATTCTTTAATTCTTGGATTCTTGTACCAGTTGGACTACTTGGGAACCATAAAAATTGGCTAATGGAAGTCTACACAAGTTTTTTTTGGGAAACAATTAGTGAAGTATCATTACTTTATTGATTTATAGTTTTCTTAGGATTCCATTTGTTACCAATCTCCCATAAGTTTGATCAGCTGACTTATCCTGTTTCTAATTGAAACAAGTTTAGATTGACTTGAATTTCTACACCATTTACTTATATTTAGAAACAAAACTCATTATCCTTTATCCAAAAACCTCTTATCTTACACTAATATGTATCCTTTAAAGTTGAAGGAGCCATTGTTATGAAAAACTTATGAAACTATTATCTATGTATTTGCATCTATATGAAACATTTTGGTGGGAAAATTGTGCTATGGAACCATCAATTCATTATAGGCATGTTCTAGGGTAAATACAAAAATAAGGGCGGATTCTATTTATAAAATCTGTGAAAAATGTTTCCTGTTTTGTAGGCATGGGGGAATTATAGTAATTTGTTCCAATCTAAGACATAAATAGAGACGGCTAATCCTTCTCAATTAATTTTTAAATTAAGAACTTTTTGAAATAAACTCATGTATATGTAAAATGAAAGATCCCATTTCATATGAAATGGATATCTCCATGTCTTTATGTAGATTTTTTATTCTTATTTTTTTTATTTGATGCTTATGAATATGAAATGATAAAATATGAGAAAAACCTATAGACATCAATTTAGATGAAGAATGAGTGGAGATGATTCATCACCTGTGAGGATGATTCCAAATATACTTCAATCTATATAAGGGCCCTAAACTATTGTAATATAGTATTCTAGATTATGAAACGAAATTGGAGTTTGGGTGCCAAACCTTGATTCTGGTGTAGTATTCAATTTCTAATGTAGGGATGTGTAGAGGTAACGATTGGTATGAATTCTTTAATACCTTAGTTATTATCGAGTAAAAAAAGAAAAATTCTTCAAAGTTTTTGTTTGCCACTGAATTGACAAAAACATCTGACGCACAACTGCTCACAATCTCGTCTTAATGGCCCACACCCTCAATGGACCTACCCATGTGACTGGCGTCGTAGCGACTATTTCTCTGCCATCTCCACTTCCACTCAATGCAAGTTTCCGTTCCAGATTTCCCTACACTCTCAACTAGACATCTCTCCTCTTTGTGCAAGATTTCTTGACACTTTTGTTGGTTCTAGTGCATTGAAATTTCTTTGGCCTGCAACAACTCATTTCTTAGTCCATTTATGTGGGTATTTGATGCCCATTCGAGGAAGAAAGTATCTCTTTGAGCCTTATGTGAAGCTTCATTCACCTTTAAGCTCATATGAAAGTTTATTTAGTTGCAACCCTTCAGTCATTCACATTTCAACAACGTACTTCATCGTAACATTTGCATATTATCACCAATGGAAATCCTCTGTCCAACCCTAAGATGGGTTATGTGATTAGTCTGAATTTGATTTGTCAAATGCTTAAATGAAGGTGAAGTTTCTTCTGATTTCAAATTATCTTTAAATTCATGTTTTAATGAATTTATTTGTCATGTCATTGCTCGATTGAGCTCTACTTGAGAGATCCAACATTTAATTGAGAAATAGTTATTTGATGTAATTGTGAGAACTTCTAATTAATTTTGAAACTCAGATTTGATTTGTTGTGTATCTAAATCATCAAACCATAATTAATAAACTTTTATTTATCAATGGTTTAGCTTGGTTGAAATTATAGAATGACTTAGATTATGAGATTTAAATTTTTTATTTATATTATAAATATAGTTGGGAAATAATTGTTCGTAAATAAATCTCTACTTATTTCAAAAACATTACTGATTTCAAGTACTTACATATCAACTTGGTATCAGAGTTCGGTTAGGTTAGAGTATCTTATTAAACAATTTGTCGTGTATGCTATTATAATTTTGATTGTCTACAATGTTTATATTCATTCTAACTCTGATCCGAGTAGTGATCACCACCTACTTGGACCTTCTATTTAGGATGGGCATCAAATCAAGAGTATAGCTTGAGATGATGTGAGCCTGGGACATCATGATGATACTAGATCTTAATTGCATAGGTATACCTTGAGCTGGTTTAGTGAGATGGGCAACTATATGAGATGGTCACATGTAGGAAAGCCCATTTTGGGGAAGAACTAATGAACAAGAAAAGTAAATGTTCAAAATGAATGCGTGAGTTTAATTGGGAAATTATTATGGGATTGTGGATGTCGGTCTGCTAAGTTGTGATTTATTTATGGAGGACTTTAGGACACTTTATTAAGCACAAAATTTATTTTTTCTGTGCCTTACTAACTCTATACTTATGATCAGAATTATACAATTAGATATCCAGTACTCTCTATTAGGAGCATTAGTCAAACTTGCATATATTTTTTTCTTTATCAATGCTAGAGAGTGTAAGTCTGCATTTTTATTGTGGCTTGCATATGTTTAGTTTTCTTTTATCAGTGCTAGAGAGTCTAAGTTTGCATTTCATTGGAATCTCGTATTAGGTCGTACATGTCTGAATTTTGATTTTCATTGTCATTTGCTTTGTGTATTTTTTTAAAACTTAAATAGTCGATCAACAAAATCAATGGAAAACTATTTTGATTAATTGCAAGTATTTTTTTGGATATAATTATATGGTAGTTAAGATATTTAAATTTGTAAATTAAACTCGCTTTAAAATTTTGATCAGATGGGATTGAATGAGTAAATTTGAATTTATCGTTGGATCATGGAAGTAATTAAACTTTCAATGATCAAATGGGATTTTGAGTTTTTTTCTTTTCTTTTAGAGTATCTCTACCCTGCCCTGTTTGGTTCGAGGCCATTTTTGGCTATGATCATGGCCAAAATGGCCTCTAACTATTTTATTAAAGAATTTTTTATTTTTCATCTTCAATACATAAACTTCAATAAAAAAATTTATTTTATATTACATTCCACACAATTTCTAACACATTATATTTAATTTTTTATTATTATTTTTTTAATAGAATAGTTAGAGGTCATTTTGGCCATGGCCTGGCCTCCAACCAAACAGGGCCGAGTGTCCATAGCTCAATTCACTTCATTTATAATGTTGATCAAATAAATTCATATTGATCAGCCATTTGAGTTTGATTATTGATGGTATTTGATTTGATGGAGATTTTCTCTTTTCAGGAAATTAGGGGAGAAGCTATAACAAATCAACCTAATTGATTAGGAGATACATGAGCTTGTTGATTTATACTCGATGGAGTTGAGTTATTTCCACCTGAGTGAGTTGGTGTAGACACTGTGTCATTCGACCGTCAATGCATTTTAAGCATGTTTTATTGTTGACGGTCGAGATCTTGGTGCATGGCTTCTAATTGGATAGACAAATGAGTGGAGAGCAATTTGGTTGTGACTTGTATGATTAGAGATTCTTGTTTATTATGGTTATTCTAGTTGGATGGAAATTTTCAAAAATTGAATTTCAAACTTTCAACATTTCCCTGTGAGTTTTTTTTAAATAATTTTTCTTGTGAGATGTAAGTGTGCTTTAATTTTGTATTTGGATTTCAAATGTACATAGGTCTATATAAGCGCCCTAAATTGTTGCAATGGATGAGTTAGAGTTTGAGTGCCAAACCTAGATTGAGGGGGAAAGAATCAATATTCTCGCGAAAGGAAGGGTAGACATCATATTGGGAGGAAATTTTGTCGAATCAATCACCTGACTCCCAACTACTCATGGCCTTGACCTGATGACTCCCAACTCAATGCAAACCATTTTTCCTAGATTTTCCTTCAGCTGCGACTGGCCATCCCTCCTCCCTATGCAACGCGTCTTGACTTCTTTGTTGATTTCGGTGCATTGCTACTTTTCTGGCCTCCAAAGGCCCATCTTTTGGTCCATTCACATGGGTAGTTGAAGCCCATTTGAAGAAGTTCTTCTTGAATCCAAGCCCTGCACCTTTGAGCTCACATGAAGCTGTATTCAGCAACAGCACTCAGTTTTTCATATTTTAACATTTTACTTCATTATGACATCAGCATGTTGTCACCCGTATGAGTCCCTGTACAACGCTAGGTTGGGTTCTGCGACTAGCCCAAATCTTATTCACGAAATCCTTATATCAAGGTAAAATTATTTCTGATTTCAAATTACTTTGACATTTGTATTAATAAAGTGAAACTGTTTGTCATCTGATTGTTATCTACTTGAGAGATCTAACATTTAATTGAAAGAAAATTAATGTTGGACTTAATTGTAAGAATTCTTAATTCTTGATCTCATCTGTTGAATTTAAATTGACAAGCCTTGATCTAATTGATAAATTTTTATTTTTGAACAATTCACTTTAAGTGCAATTTTAAAACAATTTAATTTGTGGGATTTGATTTTCTCATTTTCCACATTAATTACTTTGGAAAATAATTGTACTTAATTCTATTAACTCTACTATAGCAATAACAAAAACAATAAAAACCAAGCTTTTGTCCCGTTAGGTGAGGTTGCCTATATGTATTCTTTGTTTCCATAGCACTCTATCAAATAACAACTTTCTCATTTAGCTCCAAGTATGTATGTTTTGGTTAAGTTACCTATCATGTTTCTATTGCACATGATTGTGGTGCCATTTATTGCAAATCTTGATTTTAAATGTCATCTATTAACTTTATAATCACATGCATCTGTTGCAGAGTATTGCATGTTGATATGATTATTTAGTCATATTGTTTAATTTTTCTTATTCCTTGTACCATTGCTTATTTTCTAATCTTCATAATCTTTTAGCTTTTGAATTGGTGTACTTCCCACCCCTCAGTAGTCTGTCATTAATCTATTCATTTGATTCATAGTGTAAACTGAATGCTTTCTTGGTAGTGATTCTTAGGTTGACTTGAACGCAGATCTGTTATGTTATTTTTTTGCAAACTGTATCATACAATTTGCCATTTCTTCTTGGGCTACCTTTACATGTGTGAGCTGACTTGCCTTTTTTTTATTTGACTGTAGAATACTTGATATTCTAGGCTTAGTTTCTCTTATTTTCTGTTCCGCTGCTTGTTTTCTAACACATGGCTAAAGCTACTGCATGAGGTCCATTTTCAATTCCAAGAAACAACAAATTTTCACAAGTGCTGTTGCTAAATTAGCTTTTGCTCAAACTACTGTTCTTTCTTGATTGGCATGTATATTTCACACTGCTGATATCTTTAGTATACTACTCATTTGTTTTGCTTTTCCGTTTGGATACTGCAGGCAGGTTTACATGGCTAAAGAAAAAAGAACTGGGGAAATAGTTGCTCTAAAAAAGATTAGAATGGACAATGAAAGAGAGGGGGTATATCTTTTCAATTTTCTGTTATGCACTGTATTATGTATATATCTTCGCACAAGCACATGTCCCCTAGTTGAAGAACTTGGTCTTTTTATGACCTTCAATATTTCTTTTCTCTCTGCTATTTTGCAGTTCCCTATCACAGCAATACGTGAAATAAAAATCTTGAAGAAGCTGCATCATCAAAATGTTATTCAATTGAAAGAGATCGTGACTTCTCCAGGTTCTAATCTTGATCTAATAACCCCTTTCTGGATTTTGCCAACGCGCATTAGTTCTCTGACCTCTTATCATTTTTAGAATAGTTACAGTTGAATCTTAAAGCCACAAAATATTTTACTCGTCTAATTCAATAATTTTTTCTAGGTCCTGAGAAGGATGAACAAGGCAGGCCTGGTTCGCATAAATTTGAATGATGTCTTTCTACTCAAATTAATGTTTCTGTGTATTACTTGATGAATCCTTTTTTTTTTGAATGCATAGATGGGAACAAGTATAAAGGAAGCATCTACATGGTTTTTGAATACATGGATCATGACCTGACTGGCCTTTCTGATCGTCCTGGCATGCGATTTACTGTCCCGCAGATCAAGGTTGTTTACTCTAATTCCTGTTGAATTTGCAGATTAGATCATTTAAGTTAATAATGAATTGCGGATTGTAAATTTTTCTTTTTGTGCAGTGCTATATGAGGCAACTGTTGACAGGACTGCACTATTGTCATGTCAATCAAGTTCTTCACCGTGACATCAAAGGTCATATTACTAATGCTTGATTTTGTGATATTTCAGGTTACATACAGAAAATTATGCTCTTAATTTTTAATTCCATTTCGTTGATGCAGGTTCCAATCTACTCATTGACAATGAGGGAAATCTCAAGCTTGCTGATTTTGGTCTTGCACGTTCATTTGCCAGCGATCATAATGGAAACCTTACCAACCGTGTTATAACTTTGTGGTATAGGTAAAGTTTGAGATGCATGAAAAGCATAAACAAACTTTTATGTATGTACTATAACATACTTCTGTATTCACATGCTGAACATTGTAATCTTTATAGTTACAATTATGAATATAAACAAAAAAAAGAATCTCAATTCTCAACATATCTGCCTCCATAACTCTGTGTGGCATATTACGATACTTCATTGAATCTGGTTTACATTTTTCAGATTCTGGAAATATGTAATTACCTGCTTCAAGGCAAACACAGCCTAGCTTCTTTTTCCTACTCTTTCTTCCTCCCACAAAGTGAGAAGGAGAGATGACTGATACAATTAATAAAAGATAGGCGGAAAGAGATTGTGAGAGGTTGTGAGTGGAGGACGGGGGGGCGAGTGAGAAGGAGAGATGAAAACAATGAGTTATTGAGAAAGATAGCTAGGGAGGTACGAAGGTAGAAAGGGGCTTTAAAGTTGGGGTAGGAGAGATAGAGATAATAATTTAGAGAGAGAGAGAGCAAGAGAGATCTAGACAGTGAGAGAGAGAGAGAGCTATAGACCTCATTTTGTTGGAGTATGTTTTAGAGACATTTGAAGTTTTTTTGAGATAGAGAAAGGCAAAATTAATTTAATATTGTGATGTGAAATAAAGTTATTTTATTATTGAGAATTATGTTGGATGTGAAATAAAATTAATTTTTTTATTGTTTGAACATCTAAATCGTAAGCCGATTGAAGCTCCAGTTAGAAAATTTGAGTTATTGGATGTTGCCCATGTACAAAGAGGAAGAGGGAGTCCAAAGAAGACATGGCAAGAAACTATAAGGAGTGATCTTAGTTACTTAGCCTTAGATAAGAATTTGGTAACTGATAGGGCGCAATGGAAACAAAGGATTCATGTAGTCGACCCCACCTAGTGGGATTAAGGCTTGGTTGTTGTTGTTGTTATTAAAATATGTGTAGGATGTGAAATAAAGTAATTTTTTTAAGATTTGAGATTTATGTAGGATCTAAAATAAAGTTGATTTTTAATATTTAAATTTATATATGATGTGAAATAATTATGAAATATTGGTTTGTGTTTTTTGAGGAGTTTTGGGGTTTTTAAGTTCCCAACCAATGGAGACCATAGAATGAGTTGGAAAGAGAGCAAGAGATATGTGTGTAGAGAGGGAGAGGGAAGACTTGTAAGAAACTGCAGGATAGAAAGAACACAAGGATGGTAGAAGAAAAATGAAATTATGAAATTAATTTTTATATCATATACATACTCATGTAAGAAGAGTGTGTACAATTAATTTGGTTCACATTCCTTAACACTAGATTATGAAGTATTCCATATTCAGGGTAGAAGTGATGGAACATAAGCTCGGTAAGCAGTTTAACTATGATAAATCTGTGGAGTTCTTAAATTCTTTTATGTAACATTTGATTAAATGTGAAATGAATAGTCCCTATTATATTTCTTCTGGGGAATAATGGCCTGCACACTTTTATTTCACTGGGTAATGGGGTAAAATGTAGTATCTGATGTCCAAATCATAAGCAAGGACGCTTTCTTATACTTGCCTAAATAAAAGTGAATAATTGGATGCTAGGTACAAAAATATTTTCTTGCCTTAATCATCAGACGGGAGGGAGAAAGCAGATATATATTTTTTAACCATCTTCAGTTAGCTACCGAAAATCTAAGAGACCCTAATTATTTCATCTCTGGATTTAGAAGTTTGCATGCTTGGACCTTTGCCTAAAAATAGTGATGTATATGACCATGGAAAATGCTGCTCTTTGTGTTGGACGAAATTAACTAAATCTTCTTTCTAGGCTGTTATATCATGTGAGCTAGCTACTAAAATATTGCAAGCCTTTCCTTTATTTACTGCATTGTTTCTACGGTATAATCTAAACCCTAGAGTCATGCATGGAACCTCTTTAGCTTTCTTTTGTGGAATACTGCATAAAGATAGCTGCTCCATACTTATTTGTCTCCATGCTTTCTGAGCGAGAAAGGGAAGTTTACAGAAAATGCTATGCAAAGCATATTTCCATGCATGTTAGGCATGATTCATGCACCTAGATGATAAAGTTGGCAAGAAGGATAAGAGTGTCTATTTCTGCTCCATTAACATGCAATCTGTCATAGTTGCTGTCGTGCTAGCATGGGACGTTTGAACTCTATGTGTGAAGCTCATGAGTCGTAAGGAGACTATAGATTGATGCTTCTTTGATGCAAGCCAAACTTTGCCATGTCTAGGATTATATGCTACATCAAGATACTTCATGAGCAAGCCAAACTGTGCTCCGTTTGCTTTTCCTCCTTGTTTGATGCTGCTGATTGTAGGTTATTAATGGGCATGCAGCACCTTACTGGAGTAAAGTAGCTTTGATACGTTGTTTCTTTTAAAGGGTTCATGGGGATTTTATTGGACTACTGTTTGCTTAAGACCACTGCATCCGTGATTCAAGTTTCCAGAATATGAGGGCAATTTAGAGAAATTATTGTCTTTTTCAGTAGTTTAATATCCCATCTTCATGCATGCAAATAAAAATGGAATATATTGCTCTGTTTACAGGAGGAAACCTTCTCACTTTCAAGATTTTTACAAGGTTATCTGTTTTGTTAACCTTATAATCTTTACCTGTTTTGAACTGAAGACCTCCAGAGTTGCTACTTGGAGCAACAAAGTATGGTCCAGCGGTTGATATGTGGTCTGTTGGTTGTATATTTGCTGAACTTCTGCATGGAAAGCCCATCTTACCCGGAAAGAATGAGGTAAGCTGGATCTACTGAACTGTACCCTCTCAAGATGTTCATGGCAAGCATTCAAGTTTAAGTTAATCAGTGATGCAAATAACCATATCTCTTAGCCCATGTTGTATGGGCCAACCAAAGTTTGCATGTGGTATGTATTTTGTAAGTATGTTATTGAGTCTGGGACCATTTGTACCCAAATTATGCTACTGGGTATTCATACATGTCCGTTAAATATGCTTAATTAAAGAAGAGATGACATAAATATAATACTTTTTGGTTAAATTTCTGTTAGCTTTCTCTCACACTAGATGCTAATATTCTACTTCCAATTTATGTAACGCAACTAGGTTCATTGTGTTTATGATAATTTGCAATTAGGTCTATTCTATCAACACACTCCCTTCTGTCTCTTCCTGTCTTTCTAAATCAAAGGTTGTCTATGAAATATCTGTTTCATAAACCTTGGGAAATAGCAAATGCTAATGGAATTCTGATGGAAGTGGAGCAAATTGTTTTATCTCAAAAAGAGTACCTGTCCACACTTTACCCCGTATACAGGGACCCGTTCTCAATTCAGTTGTAGCATTTGTGGTAATCTACCAAACTCATATTCACGTGATGCAGAATTTTATATAGTTTACCTAGAGAAAGAAGCTGCTTTTTTCTTTTTCTTTTTGTGAATACGTGTATCATGATTACATATTTGATATAGCACTAGATGTAGTTGATAAGGAGGGAAAGTATGTATCTATCATATTCAGAGCATTCATAAAAAGCGATATTGAAATACAAAATTTCAAGCTTTTAGGACTTTTTGTGTACCTACATTAGTTAAATTCTGTTGTCTGTGTTCTTTTGTCATTATCAGTCTTCTAGTGTAGAATTAATTCAGCTTTGGAAATCCCTCTGAGATATTGTTGAACATTGTTCATATTTCATATATTGCAGCCAGAACAATTGACCAAGATTTTTGAACTATGTGGAACTCCGGATGAGGTCAACTGGCCTGGTGTTTCTAAAATACCATGGTATAACAATTTTAAGCCTTCAAGGCCAATGAAGCGGCGTGTCCGGGAGGTTTTTAAGCAGTAAGCTATCTGTTGATCTTTATCTTTCATATTCTTCGGCTTTGGCTTGTGGTGACAGTGGCTGTTTCTCATCAAATTCTGGCACCTTAGAAAAGTAGTTTAGAAATTGTCTTAAAATAATATGCTTTTAATGTTTGCTTTGATAGTTTTGACCGTCATGCCTTGGAGTTGTTGGAGAGACTGTTAACACTTGATCCATCTCAGGTGAGCACATCTTCTATCTTTTATTGTAAGTTTTTTTTGATTATTATGTGCTTGTGTTTTACTTGAATAATTTACCTACCTGATAATTTGGTGTGTCTGGCAAACTTGGGAAAAGTTACAGTCCTATCTCTTAAATCATAGCAAATTACATGATTAAACCCTATTCTTCTTTGACATTATATACAAGCTCCTAAATCTTTTTACATAATTTACATGCTTATGTCAAAAACTTTAGAGGGTATTTGATTTAATATTATCCTGAAGGTATATCATGTTATTTGGATGTTATGACATTTAAATGTCATCATTTGAGTGATAATTTCATAATTTTTTAAAAAGTTATTTACACATATCATCAAACCAAACAATCGGTTTTTCCAAATAATATGTATAGGTAATAGGATCAAGGTAACATTGAACCAAATGCCCCAGATATTTACATTTTAAAAACCAAAAATGTTGATTTACTGGTTGAACACTTTAAAGTTTTTTTTTTTGTGACCAATAACACAATCTAAATGCACATGATAAATGTGTGTGAATGTGACAATAACATAACATATGATAAATTGTAATTCGAACAACTTTAGAGCTAGAGCTCACTGCTCTCACTCTTAAGTTGTTCGAATTACAATTTATCATATTTTATGTTATTCTTACACACACATTTATCATGTGCGTAAATAAAAAATTAAAAAAAAAATATTTATCATGTGCGTTTGCATGTGATGGTTGAGGTACACAATGTTTAGGATGGTAGAAAAACTGAGGGTGAGTATATCAAAAAGTGTTATATATGTAATTACTATTTTAGGAAGTTTGAGCATAAATAGTCAGCTTTTTTGTATCATCAGTGCAAATGACCAATTTTTTTTAAAAAAATGTTTCCTTGAGTTACTAAAACATCAAAAATTTTAACATGGACACTATTAAACGATTTGCATAAGTTATATATTCAACCTCTAATTCTTATTTTTGAAGGTCCTCCAATTGTTTGATACTGCATACAGGTCTCTCAATTCTTTTAAACTAGTATTTTTCTCTTGCTGTACAGGATTTTTTTGTATATTTCTTTAAAATAAATAAATTTATTATAAAATCTAAATACAAATATAAGTTATATATTTAATTTTTTATTTTTAAAAGTACATATCAATTTTTTGTGTATAACTATTTTATGATAAAAATATAAAAATAATAAGATATTAATTAGCACTTAATTACAATAAATAAATTTATGATTTTACATATAAATATTTATATGTTAACATATACAAAACAAAAGCAATCAAATTTAATCATTGAATAATGTAAATTAAATACTTAATAAAAATAATTATAAGTAATTTAATTTAATGTTAATATTGGATGAGATTAAAAAGAAATTAATTAACTCTAATTTAGCTCGACTTGCAATCAAAATTTCAATCTTGCAAGTAAACTAAAGTAAAATTCAAATATCTATACTTTAAATTTGATTTTGAATTTTATGATATCAGGAAAAATAAAATAATTGTAAAGTGAATAGATGTAATTAACTAATTAATTAATCTATTAAATATTATTAATTAATCTTTTTCCTGAAAAACATAAAGAAAAATTAAATGACATCACCGCTTTGCATGCAGCTTAGTAATTGAGCAACAATGTTCTTTTGAATTACTAAGCCGATATAACAAGAAATAAAAGGAGAAGCTACTAGGTCCCTTACAAGCTGATTTTTATTCTAAAGGCATTACACACGTGTGGGAAATGAAATAGCATCAGAAGTCAAATAATCAAAAATGTCAAATGCAAATGACTGAAATTCAATATCATGAGTTTGACATGAAGCAAAGTGTTTTCCTAATTTGCGAACAACAGCACGACGAGAAATCTTCCTAGGAGGAAGGCCATCTGGAACATCAACAATTATAGATGTCAAAAGTAAAACACCTGTTACGTCCAAGCAGAGGTCGACGCACTGAGATCAATCATAAATCAAAATATAAGCAGGACGTACAGAGTAAGATTCAGATACTAGGAAAGTCAACGGAACCTTGCGATGGTATCACACACCACAACAATCAAGAATATTAAACAATGCACTCACATTATTGTCGAAATACATAACCAAGACAAAATGCATAGTACATAGCATGGT
The DNA here is from genome assembly GCA_019297695.1 of Apostasia ramifera. Taxonomy (NCBI): domain Eukaryota; kingdom Viridiplantae; phylum Streptophyta; class Magnoliopsida; order Asparagales; family Orchidaceae; genus Apostasia; species Apostasia ramifera. The sequence continues at coordinate 589,201 of JAEMOT010003322.1, read as the reverse complement.
CTCCCAATATCCAGGAGTTTTGTATGACACAATGGCAATGTCGATCACCAGTAAACATAGGTATAATTAAGCGATAGTGGAAGATAGCGCGATACTCAGCTGGCAAAAATAACTTATCATAATCAGATAATTGTATGACTGACAAGAAATCCTGAGCATGATTAGTAGTCAAATTCTTAAGCACCAATCTAAAATGTGATGAAAGCGTTGAATCAACATGAAAACAGGCAGTAGCCTGATCAGAGAAGTAGTCAAAGCAAGCTGGAGTTTACGAAGGGCAGCAACTTCTGATGAAACGGTTGCAAGCACATCGTTAGGGCACTAAGACGAAATCTCATCATACTCTTAAGTCAGTGTCTAGCTCACACGGTAGAGCTTGAAGAATACTAGTCCGGTAGCAAGAGTCATAAAAAGCATAGGTGATCACATTCATAACTAACAAAATGCCTAAGCCACCTAAATGGATAGGCAACATGGTTAAATGCCCCTGCAAAGGTCTAAAACTAGGGCTATTATCCACGACAATACGCTCAAGGCAACGACGAAGAGCGTGATCAAAGACAATCGCTGGAGCAGCAAGGGTGGGTGGCTTGGCTTGGCTGTGCGGAGGGTATACCCCAGCTTAGGCATGCTTAAGCATGTACGATGCAACAATAGTTCAGTCTGTGGACTCGCTAAAAAAAAGTCAATCCATATAGGCTACCACCTTGACAACCCGACAATGTGCTAAAGCTAAAATAAATGTAACGTCGTGACTGATACCTGCATCAAGAAGTTTAATACCATCAAATTGCTTGGTAATGCCCTGTGAAAACAAGCTGGGTTCTACGCGTCAATTATCAACAACTAGCCAAATTTAAAAAGTAATAAAATAGAATTAATTTTTAAAATTAATAGTTGTTGAGGATATTATTATTAAATAATTATTATTATAAATTTGAAATTAAATGAGATGTAAGTTACATTTATAGGAAAATCTAACTCAACTAGCTTTAGGTTTTATGTCAAGTATTGCTAACAAAAGATAACGAGCAATTGTTTTGTAGTGTTTAAATGAATTACTGGGCTAGTATGTAATCTTAGTGAACTGAACCTAAAACATTTTACAACTCGAGAATTTCATGTTCAAGTTATAGATATTTGTACGTATTGGTCCTGTTCAATGTGCAGAGAATATCCGCTCAAGAAGCACTTGATGCCGAATACTTCTGGGCTGATCCCTTGCCATGCGACCCAAAAAGGCACCCTTCTCTTAGCTCACTCCTAAAATTCTTTTTTATACCCTTTGGTACTGACAAAATTGGGTAATTTTGTTGATGCAGCTTGCCAAAATATGAATCTTCTCATGAGTTTCAGACGAAGAAAAAAAGGCAGCAACAACGACAACATGAGGAGATGGCGAAGAGGCAAAAGCTACAACACCCACAACCGCATGCCCGCCTCCCTCCCATACAGCAGTCCGGGCAGCCTCATCCCTCGATCAGGCCGGGCCCCGGCCAACCTATCCATGGTGCTCAGCCTCAGATGGCTGCTGGGCCAAGCCACCATTACCCCAAGCCAAGAGGACCCTCTGGTGCTCCAGGCAGATACCCACAAGGCGGCAATCCAGCTGGTGGATACAACCCTAATCACCCCAGTCGTGGAGGCCAGGGAGGAGCTTATGGCAGCGGGCCCTACCCGTCCCAGGGACGAGGGCCGCCACCCTATGCTGGAAGCAACATGCCGGCGGCAACAGGCGGACCGAGAGGTGGTGGGGTTGCTGCCGGCTCTGGGTATGGTGTTGGAGGTCCAAGTTATCCCCAGGGTGGTCCATATGGTGCTTCAGGTGCTGGCAGAGGTCCTAATATGGGAGGTAACCGCAATCAGCAGTACAATTGGCAATGACTATTCTACTTGTGTGGATAATTGAAGTTATATTTATTTCACAATTCAACTTTATACCATGGTTAACAATCAAAGAAAAAAGCTTTGTGCCAAGGTTTAAGCTTGTCTAGTCTCAGATTTAAATCCACACCAGCGAGAATTGTGGTGTTTGGGAGATTTTTTTTTAAAGAAATTGGATACTGATGTACTACTATTTTGGCATGGAATTATTATATGTGATTGCTTTGGTTGTTCAAGGATGGTTGTAGGGCTGACTTTGAGTAGATTTGGTGGGAGTTGTGTTAAAATTTTTAATTTCAAGTCGAGTTAGATTCAAGCTGGTTAAAATTTTTAAATTTTGATTTGATTTGATATTTTAGTTAAATTAATTGAGATAAATTATGAGTCATATTTTATAAATTTTATTTATATATTTCTAATATGATTTTTTATACAAATTTTTATAATGTGTTTATATGCAAAAATTATTAAATATATTTAGAAAAATCTAAAAATTTATATTTATAAATGAATTAGAATCAATTTTTTTGAATTAGTTAGTTATAAGTTTGAAAAAAAATTTAGTTAATTTTGAATTAAATAAAATACTATTGAGTTTTAATTTTCATGTAACATTGTACGATGATTGTCAAGTTTAAGCCATTATCTTTCAGTTCTTTACTAATAAGGAACTCGTGCAGGGATAATTTTGATGTTAATAATTTTCTTACACAGGAGAATATTATTTATTTATATATATATATATAAGATGATTTTTTAAATTAAGTATGATTAATTAATTAATTTTATCAAAATTGCAATAGGATTCTTGAGGTTGACATGACATTATAAATAGGTCTTAAAATTTGAAAAATCTTAATTTAAGTTTTTGAGTTTGTTTTTATATTAGTGTTTGGTCCCTTGAGTTATTCTCCCGTTTTTTCTAATGGTTCATTTAGACTGTAAACATTAATTTTGATCTTGTTCTGATTATTATTCAAAATTTTAGTCTAAAATACTCTTATAATATTATATATTTAGAGTTTAGGGAGGTGCAATAAAAAGAATTTAAGTTAAAAAATATTGACAATATTATAAAAATCAGATCGGACCACTAGATTAATCCAATTGTGAACTAAAGTAAATTCATTTATTTTAATAATTCATTATTATTATTAGTAAGTAAAAAATGTCATAAAAAAATATAAATTATTATATTTTAATCTAGTCTTATATGCAATTCTATGATTGATCAGATAAGTTTAATCATGAACTAGATAATAGAACATTTCTTAGTCTAATTCTATTTTTATTTTATTATTTTATTTTATATTTTTTTATTAATTATACTTCTCAATATTATAATTTTTTTATTTTACTTAAAAATTATAATGATATGATCCAATACTGAGATCATTGATATAAGTCTCATCACAGGCCAGGTGCACACATAAATTTAAATAAGGATAATTACTTATATACCACACAATTTAGTTTTATTTATGTCTTACCCATCCATTCTTAGTTAATTACGCTATGCATACGCAAAATATTATAAAATTTTATATGCACACATTTTAACTTATTTTTATTATAATGTGTAATCATAATTTTTTAATAATCTAATTATAATTAGATTATAAAAAATCTGGGCTGTTCATCATATTATTTTAAGAATATTTAAATATATTTTGAGTGAAAATCTTAAAATCTTAATGTTTAGGTGACGATAAAGGAAGGAGACATCCGCGACGTAAATTGATTTTAGGATAAATAAACGCTTTAGTGTGGTATTGAGGAAGAGAAAAAATATGTAATATTAAGAATAAAAATATAATTTTACTAACAGAATATTTTTTTTTCAAATAGATTTTGATTAAGTTTTAACTCAAATATGTGTATGTAAGATTTTATAATATTTTGAGTGTGTATAGTATAGTTAACTAAGAATGAATGAGTAAGGTATAAATAAAATTAAATTGTGTGGCACGTACGTAATTATTACATTTAAATAATAGTAATAATAATAATAATAATAATAATAAGCAAACTTTATTACCCACGTTCTTCATTGGCCAAAATTTCCGAGCCTGAGTTGGCGAAGCAGCTAAAATTGGCCGCTTGAAGCCGAAGCCAAAGAAGAAAGAGTCCAGCTTTGCACTTTGCAGGCGAAGTTCCCGTAGTCTATGTTCTCGGCGACCATGTGCCGATGCCGATGATATAGCAGTCCTCTAAGGGTTAGGGTTTCGGTCGCTGGTCGGCTGTGGAGGGCGTAACAGTGGCGTGGAGGAGGTGGATTGTTATGGGTGCCACGGGTTCGAAGCTCGAGAAGGCTCTCGGGGACCAGTTCCCAGAAGGAGAGAGATACTTCGGCCTCGAGAATTTTGGCAACACTTGTTATTGCAACAGCGTCCTCCAGGTTCCTCCCCCGCTCCTCGCAGAGTCTCGTTTCCAGTTTCTTTCTTAGTTTTGGAGAGGGCTTTGCTGTTAATGTTTGTAAACTTAAGAGGAAGTTTTGTTTGGATTGGATTGAAGTTTCTAGAGGAGCATAATTAATTGCGATCTTGTCTTTATCTTCTTAAGAGAACACAATGTTGAAATAAGTTTGGGTTACAGACTTATAATTTTGATGATTGTAGGCGCATTTTTATTGTTTCTATCTGTAAGTTGATTTTTATATGTCATTAGGAATCTTCATCTAACTTTTGACTTAACTTTTCAACTCTAGTAAAGATTTTGGATAAGAAATGGCCAAAACTTACTGTCTCCAGGTATCATAGTTTCAACTTTGTTTTATTATTTTGTTCCCTTTATGTAGCTTGTAATTATCTCGTGGCCTGCATTCATTGTATTGCTGATGAACTTTTTTCTCAAAATTGAAGAAGTATGGAACACTATTCATTTTTCAAAAGCTTAACGCATCCTTAGGTTTTCACTTAGATAGTTTTAGATGAGGACCAAAGGGTGATGACTACTCAGACTTATATGAATTAAGAGTCTTTTATTGAAAAAAATGAAAACTAATTTCAAAAATTCTAACTAAGTATGTCTTGTATGCATGATTAAGCAGACATCATAATTATGACCATGGTATAGCATGTGTTCTTTGAATGACTTGTATCTTGCATAAATACTTTTGTATTCTTCAAGGTTTCTTCTTATTTTATCTATAACTGTGATTTTTTATTTTCCTTTCCATTTTCTCTAAGTTCATGCTCATTGTGGAATTGGAAGGAACCAAGAGAGAGAAATGTGTATGAAGAGGGTAGAGACCTTGACCAAAAAGTGGGGTAGTTCTTTAAAAGTGTTTGTCTTCTTGAGAAGAGGGGCTAAGGGTATGTGTATTTGGTGGAGGGAGGAGAAAGAAGGAGAGAAGAAGAGCCTTGAATCACAAAGCCCTTTTTTTCTTGGTTTAGTTCAATTACAAAAGGGTGTCCCCTATTTATTGGAGATGAATACATGAAGAAGAATAAGCGTGAAGCTTTTCTCCTATTATCGTCTTCTTGTGTGGCATGAGTATAATCAGTTCAGAGAACATATTTACTACAACAGAAATATGATTGTCTCCTTTGCAAGTTGTTGGTAATCCTCTATGAAAATCCATGGAGATACTTTTATAAGATTGAGATGGAAGTCATGGAACTAAAGAATATATACCCATTGTTTATGATATAAGGGCTTGGATGTGCAAAATTGGATATATCCTTTGATGAACTTGGCCACTTCAAGTTACATTCTTGACTAACGAACATATCATTGTAGTTTAAGGATGAGTTTTGCTACTCCAAAGTGCCCGATTACCTTGTAGGAGTGGGCCTTAGGAATACCTAGTTGTGTTCCTTTATAAAGGAGTCCTTTTATGATGAAAATGAACTTCTTATCACTTTGTGCCTTTATCAAGTTTTTTTTTAAAGCCTCATCATTCACATACACTTCTTTATGGGATGTGAATTGTAGTTCCATGAAAAAAGGGTGACATTGTGTGGATGAGACAGCATGCCATCTTATTGTTTACTCCTTTCTTATACTTCATAATGAGATTGAGTTGTTGAAAATGCAATGCCGACTTTATGTGAAGTGCATGTTGAAACTTGGATTGTTTGGAAGTATTTTTACGGCTAGCAACTCATATGACAAGTTAGGTAATTTTTTGTGTATAACAATTTCTTTTCCCAATAAGGATGCCAATGCTTTACTTTTTTTTTTTTTGATATTTCAATGCTTTACTATTTGGTGTAGTGCTAGAAACTCCTTATCGTAGGTTAGGTACTCTTTTGTACCTCTTGAAAGCATTTGAAAATAGTATGATGCAGGCCTTCCTTCTTACATTAAAACTGCCTCAATAGCATATCTTGATGTGTCGACTTTGCTTTCGAATGATATATAAATTGACATTGCTAAGGTGAGTGCTTCACTTATTCTTCTCTTTAATAAGATAAATGTGTCCCCATGTTCTTTTTTCCTTTGTGAACTTTTTGGTTGCCTTAGTAAGGGCATGTAAAGAAGCAAGGATGGAGACGTTTTAGATGATCTTTCAAACATATTCACATACTCCTCCCATGAGACTCCTTACATTGGTGCCATTCTTTGGGCGAGACCACTCCTTTATAGCTTTTATCTTATCCAGTTTAATTCTTATTTCTCCATTCTTGATTTTGAACCCTAAGTAATGTTCTCTTCCTGAACTCACAGTTCTTGAAGTTGAGTTGTAGTTGGTGATTTGTTAGAAGGTAAAACACATTCTTCACAGGCTTGAGGTGTTCCTCCCGTGTTCGACTATAAATAAGGATATCGTTCAAATGTACTATGATAAACTCCTCCATGTAGGGCCTTATGATGTCATTCAAAAGACTCTTGAATGTTGCCGGTGCATTACAAAGATTGAATAGCATCACCAATCATTCGTATAATCCTTGTTCTGACTTAAATGCAATTTTCTATGTGTGTCTTCTGGAATATGAAATTGTGATATACTAACTTGAGAAATAACTATTTCAATGGAGAAAAGTGAAGGAAAGGACTACTCCAATCAAATGAAAGGCATTTCGCAGGGTGGCTCCCTCTTTTGCCCCCTATTTGGTGACAATCCATTAGGTAGTTCACTGAATACAAATGAATATTATTGGACTAGGGCATGTTTCATTTGATGTAGATGATCATCACTCCAGGGGAGTGGATACTTTTGAAATTCAATACCCGTTGAAAAATGTTTTCATTTTTTCAAGTTAGATTATCTATAGGGCTTGTTTGGTTGGAGGATAGATTTGGGTAAGGAAAAAGAAAATATTTTATTTTATAGAGTTGATGGGAAAGAAATTTATTTTAATATTGGGAGGTGTGTTGGATGTGAAATAAAGTTGATTTTAAGGTTGAAATTTGTATTGGATGTGAAATAAAGTTGATTTTTAAGGTTGAAATTTGTGTTAGATGTGAAATAAAATTATTAAAATTTATAATAAAATTAAAATATTATTATTTTATTAATTGGCCCATTTTTAGGGCTTTGCCAAACAAGCCCATAATGTTACTTTTAATAGCATTAAGAATGTTTAAGAATATAAAAATGTAATTAATTTCAAAAAGGTTTAAAGGATAGTTTTAAAATTCATATCAATAATGTGTATAAGTCATTCTAATTTATATTATATGAGCTATATCTCAAATATGACAATACAACACACTATATATATGACTGTTGTATCCCGATGTATTTGTATCTTACTTTTTTAAGTTTACTATATCACCGTATCCGTATCATATAGTATCTGTTTTGTCGTATTGTACTTGTGCTTCATAGATTTGTAATAGCTGTTCCATTTCCTTCTGGATTCTTGTATTTTAGCATTATAAATTATTTGAAAAGCGTGATTGGCTTGAAAAATTTGTATTTAAGTATTCTTTTCGGCAACATATTGAGGCAAATCTTTTCAGTCAATGTGACATTTTCATATGCATTGTCTTGGGTTCCTCCTAGGCTATTTTCTATTATTACTCTGTCCACGATATTCAGGCTTCTAATTGGCCTGAATGGGTTATGAATTTAGGATGGGCTTTATTAAATATCCTATTGATTCTAAACTGGTGCAGGCACTTTATTTTTGTGTTCCTTTCAGAGAACATTTATTGGAATACTATGCAAATAACAAGAATGTCGGAGAAGCCGAAGAGAACCTGTTGACATGTTTGGCAGATCTTTTTAACCAGGTGACAAAAAGATATCCATCTATTTTACTTTCTCTCACTCTCTGTCTTTCTCTCTACCTATCCTCCTACCTTTTCATACCTGCATTTGGCATGCAACAATTTGTGGCTTGCTAAAATTGGAATTTCGAATGCCTTCCCATTTGAATTTATTAAATAGGAATTTGAATATAATGCTCTTCAATTTTGCCACGACAATTGATTTTTTGGGCTTGGTCCTTTATTTCATCATTAGTCTAGATGGATGATTTGTACTTCACTTATTTGAACGATGCATAACCTCCTGGTTTCTGTCATTGTTTTCCACCTTGTCATATAATGATGTGGAACCATGAACATGGCCTTTTAGCTTATGAGATTGTTGGAACTTACTAGTTATGAACTTTGTTTTTATGTCTTAATCTGTATCGTCACCTCTTAATGTGCACTTTTATTTAAATGCTTGGTCTTGGCAAATTATAGGAGTTAGAGCTCCTCTGTCTGTGTCTGCGGCCATATTAAGATCATTTCTAATCTGTCTTTGAAGCTATATTAAGATCATCAAATATCAAAGAAATTATTGGGACATAAAATTTTGACTATTTCTTTTTCTCTTTAGCCTTCTCTGTGATGGTGTTTTCTGGCTAATGCAGTTAAATCATATTACGCATATCCATACATTTTAATAATTGCTTCATAGCACAAGAGTATTTCAGTTTATTCTCCTACCTATTGGAGAAAGTGAAGTAGTCTATTTGGCACCTAAAAAAACGACACATGGCTTTTTGACTACAATCTCACATTCATTAGATTTTTTAAATGATAAAAAATATATCCTATGCAAACTTCAATATTACACTTTAACCTTTTTTCACATTCTAGCAAAATCCAAGTTAACTTCAATTTTATTTTGTGTTACACAAATCTCAAATACAATAAATTATCTTTATTTCACATAATATAAAACTATCAAGGCATGGCTTTAAAAGGCCACAATTTAGACATTCTATGAAACATAAACCTAGAGTAGCTATTAGTTTGAATAATAGAAATTTAATTATAACTATTTTTGTCCATTCAATGTACTCAATGGATGGAAGATTACATGGAGTTAAACTTAACAAAATAAAAAATTAAATGATTTTGTTGAAATTGTTTGTTTGGAAATTTTCAGATAAATGAATTATAAGTTTCTCTCTATCAAAAAAAGAGAGTCGTTATGTTCATTACTGAACTTGTTGAAAAGATGAAATAGAATCAATGTCTAACTTTTTTATCAGTGGCTGAATTGATCAAAGAATTAGGTCAGAAATATTAGGATACATTTTAGGAAAAATGAAACTTTCATGAAAGAGAAGCAAATGCAACATTTTCATGAAGATTCTCATAGATCTATAATGAAATTTTTATTTTGTACTTACTAGGTTATGAATTAGCAACTACATCCATTCTACGTAAAGTTTCAATTTTTTGGAACTTTTTATTTTTGGAATGAGATATTTATGGAATCCCAACGAATAGGATCAAATCTTAGCCCATGAAATTTTCATGAGGTTCCTCTTTCTTGTTTTTAAGCAAGCCCTCGAGAAGGCTTAGTTGATCTGTGATTTTTCATTTTTTTCCCTTTTTGTTTGTCTCCAGGTACTATTTCTTTTGGTTCTTTTCTGATCAAGATTTATGGATCCATGGATTTTATGTGAGATCCTATTCATGGATTAACAACAACATACAAAGTTATATTTGCCTTTGCCATTGTATGAATCTCTTCCTTTTTTGTGTGGCATTGTCACTCCATTTGGCAGCATCCGTTAATTCAAGACTTCACTAAAAAGCCATATTTTGACTTGAACGCTTTCAAAATGCCACTAGTAACCAACGAATGGCAAATACATTTTCTTATGTAGATTCTATTTCAATAGGAATATGATGTATTGATCTACCTGCACATCTTTCGTTTTTTTGATATTGACACGTCTTCCTTTTTTACTACTATATCGAGAGTTACTCCTCATATTACTAGACATGAAATAAAAGTTGAATTTATTTGTCTTTTATTTAGTCTTTTTCATGGCTTGATATATAATTTGATAAGCATAAGATTATTTTTCCATGTTTCAAAATATGATTAATCAACATGTTAACTAGTCAATTATAATAAATTGGATCAAATTTTGCAGTTTTCTTCTACATTACCTCGACATGACATGAGCATGAAAGTGGCTTTTTGCCTATATTATAAGGTGGGTCTCAAAATATATGAAACATCTCTCTCCAAGCCATATATATGACCTTCATGAAAATGACTTTCTATAGAATTCTATATGTGTCTACGAGATCAAGCTTGAATTCTATTTACTCAATTTTAATTGAGTATCTATTTCCCCTTTTTCCTGCTATGATTGGAAATCCTATAGTTGACATATCCATATGATTGAGCTCTAGATTTCTGAAATAGTGTAATGGAGAAGTCCTAGAATCATTGTTATTCGACTTGAACATCTTTTGATAAAGTAGAGCTATTTCAATGCTAGGCTTTGGACATAGTAATTCTGAATGAAATCTCTTTAGAAACAATATATTGTCACATGGTAGCATGCTTGAGTCCCTTTTTCGAAACTTCTATATTGTGTTAGCCATACATTTCACATGTTTCTAGCTTTTCACACGACATCATCAACTGATACAAGTCTTAAATAACAATCTCAAAGCACTAAAATGCCCTTGTTGGCGACCCTTACTCCAAAAGCATCTTGGTCCTCAAAGAATGTGATATCTCGCTTCAGGTTAGGTTTTATTTGTTATTGTTTTTCTTGTACGCTCCACTTTCCTCATCTTAGTTTGCAACTAGGGTGTTACATTTGGATCCACGCCGCCGCATCTGGAGCGTACACGTGGAGGCTTACACAGGTGCTCAGCAACAAACCGAGGAGATTCCAAGGCGAAAGGCTGTTGTCGAAGAGGCCACGCCAAAGAAACCATGACGAACTACCTGCGCGCAACGTGAGGTACAGGACTCCATACTGCTTTTAAGATGCATGGCCTCCCTCCTCCTAGACAGTACTATCAGTACAGGCAGGGCCATGACGCGCTAGTCTAGCAGACATCATTGGCCTGACACCAGAGATGGAGCCCATTCCTTTGAAGTGACTTTCCAGAAACTAGTTCAGAGTATAAAATCTCATTGTAATAGGGGAAAAGGGGGATTCTTTTTGGATTCTCTGTCCGCCCACTTCATTTTCTTTTCCCCACCTCATGGCAGTTAGCTTGTAAAAGCATATATTGGTGGAAATCTTTGAAGCCGCCTGAGCGGCGCTGTGGTTTTTCCGCTTAGCTAGTTTTCCACGTAAAAAATCTCTCTTTCGATCTTCTGGTTGATTTCGAGCCTCAACAATTTGATGCCCTCACGCAGGATCGAACCTGATTCCCCGAATCACCCATGGAAGAAGATCGCGGCGAAAACCACTCATCGCCTAAAGAGCAGCAGGCGGCACAACTACCCGAGAGCAACGCAGCCGCAAATGACCACCAGCTCCATGCCCTGACACACGCAGTAGTCACGCTCTCTCAGACAATGAACACCTTCCTTGCCAATCTTCTAGCTCTTCTCCGACAGCAGCAGAGGTCCCTCCCTCTGGCCCATCTCTCGAGGGCTCAATTCCCCCACAAAGCGCAGAACACTGCAAACTTCCCTCTGATGAGGTCAGCACCCACGTCGCCGGGGAAAGCCGAACCGAAGTCTACCCTCCAGCCCCACCTGTGAGCACGATCTTCTTGCCTGCCATAATGGCGACGCTGGCACCTCGCAGCTGCAAAGCCCCTAAGGGTCAATGATTACGACGGTTTCACCGATCCGACCCGGCACGTAAAACGCTTTAAGAACTCCCTAGCGATGGGCGATCCCATCTCAGACGAGTACAAGTGCCGCCTTTTTCGGAACACCTTAATGGGCCTGACATTGTATTGGCTCGACGAAATTCCCCAGGGCTCCATCCAGAGTTTTCAACAATTCTCCGAGCAGTTCCGTGCCAAGTTCGGCACGTCAAAGACCACATCCCAAATGATCCACGAGCTCTGTCAAATAAGGCAGGGCCCCAACAAGTCCTTGCGTGATTATGTGGATCGCTTCTCAAAGATGAACGCTGAGACTAAAGACACCACTAACGACAGGTCAACCATGATCTTCGTCCACAGCATACTCCTGGGCGAGCTGTACGACTCCTTCGTGGATGACATGCCAAAGATGCTCATGGAGGCAAGGGCCCGGGCTGAAAAGCGAATTCATCTCGAAGACGTGAAGGCTCTCAAAGCAACCAAGAAGGAAGACGCCGCCCCCCAGGACAAGAGCGGTGATACTTCGAAGCCGAACCCGGGTACCCCAGGAGAAACTTTTGGGACCGAAAGTTCCCGCCATCTCATGGGAAGTGCAAATTTGATGGTGACTCCTCGTGCACCTCGACGCCGGTGTACATCATTGCGGAGATATTCTCAATCCTCAAAGATAAAGGATTCATCCAAGGCCACGGTGAACGACAACCACCTTTTGCACAAGTGTCGCTCTTTTCGGGCACTCGTCAATGAATGTATAGAGAAAGGCTTACTCACCGGCTACAGAAAGATTGAGGAGCTACCATCAAAGACAATACGAGCACTGTTTCCCTAAGATGAACCTCCAACGGCCTCCCCATCAGCCCCAACAACATCGAAGACTAGCGGGAAGAAGACCGTGTTGTCTATTTTGCGACTACGACTACAACCTCCTGACTTGAAGGCTCCCAAAGGTATGCACCGCCGAAACCCCCTTCTACCTGACATTGCCTTCACCGCAGGTGGCCTTCCTCAAAGGGTCGGCAACCGCGACGACTCCATTGTCATCATCGCCGAGATTGAAGGGTGCGATGTCCACCAAACCCTGGTCGACACCGGGAGTTCAGTCGACATCCTTTACTTGCGCGCCTTCGACGAGATGGGTGTCGGCCACTGCAGGCCCCTCTTTCCCTCCATGGCAGTATCCAGCTTCTCCGGCGACGTCTACCGGCCCACAGGCTACGCCAAATTGCGCATCACTCTCGGAGACGACCCCAGAAAAGAGACAAAGCAGATTGACTTTGTCATCATTGATGCTCCCTTTGGATACAATGCGATTTTGGGGCGACCGGCGATGGCGGCGTTCCGCATGGTCCCATTTACTTACCACCTATGTGTCAAGTTTTCCACGCCGTTCGGCGTCTCCACCATCAGAGGGGACGGAGTCGGTGCCAGGAAGTGCTTTGAAATAAATGCTGGCCTCCGCAAGAATCACCTGGACCCCAGGGATCACCCCCTGCCCACTGTCGAACAAAATGACCATGTAACCGTCGCTGACGAAAAGACTGTACTGATTTCCAGAGACTTCCCTAAAAATGAAAAGCCTACTCTGGCAGCCCTGCTTTTTGAGTACTTTGATGTGTTTACTTGAGGACCCAGTGATATGCCTGGGATAGAAAGAACTGTAGCCGAACATCGACTAAGCCTTAAACCTGGCGTAACTCTCTTCAGACAGAAGAAAAGAAACTTTGGTGGCGAGAAACAGCGGGTGATTCGAGAGGAGGTCGAAAAACACCTCGCCGCTTGTTTCATCAGGGAGGTCGTGTACCTCTCATGGCTCGCAAACGTCGTCGTTGTGAAGAAAAGCTTAGGGAAATGGCGGATGTGCGTCGATTTTACAGATCTGAACAAAGCTTGCCCCAAAGATTTCTGCCCTCTGCCAAAGATAGATAGGCTCGTCGACTCTTCGGCAAGATACTCGGTGATGAGCTTCATTGATGCCTTCTCAGGATATCACCAGATCCGAATGGCAGCAGAAGATGAAAAGCATGCTTCATTCATCACCGACCAAGGGACGTTTTGCTATAAGGTCATGCCTTTCGGTTTGAAAAACACAGGCGCAACGTATCAATGAATGGTCGATACCGTCTTCAAAAATCAGAAAGACCGAAATGTGGAGGCTTATGTGGACGACATCCTGATCAAAAGCAGGAACGGGGAACAACACTTAAGCAACCTCTGTGGAACGCTGGACTCCTGTCGTGCTCACAACATTAGGTTGAACCCACTAAAAAGCATTTTCGGCGTGACATACGACAAGTTCCTAGACCACATGATTTCGATCAGGGGAATCGAGTCGAATCCCGAAAAAGATACAGGCTATCCTGGATATGGAACCGCCCAGAATAGTCGAAGACGTGCAATAATTGAATGGAAGGGTCGCTGTCCTCATTAGGTTCATATCCAGGTCTAATGAGCGATGCCTCCCTTTCTTCAAGATCCTTTGGGGAGAGTTCCCAGCTTGGAACGATGACTGCCGACAAGCTTTTGAGTCACTAAAAAGGTATCTGTTGTCGCCGCTGCTCTTGTCGGCCCAACTTCCAAGCGAAGACCTCTTCCTCTACCTCAGCGCCACTGACAGCTCGGTGTCGGCGGTACTCGTTCGCAAAGAGGCAGGACAGCAGCCCCCCATCCACTACGTCAACCACTTCCTTCACGGCACTGAGCTAAGGTACCCTCCTCTCGAAAAACTGTCTTTTGCGCTAATAGCTGCCGCCCGCAGGTTGCGTCATTATTTCCAAGCCCACTCTATCAAGGTGGTGACAGACCAGCCTCTTCGAAGAATACTACACTCACCTGAGGTCTCCAGAAAATTGCAGAAGTCGGTAGTGGAACTCTCTGAGTTCGATGTCGACTTCCTTGCCAGATTAGCCTCGAAGAGCCAGGTGCTTGCCAACTTCGTCGCCGAACTAACAACTACCGAACAACCTGAGCTCCTCGAGAAGCAACTGCCGTGGATCCTCTACGTCGACGGAGCCTCTGACAAGCACATCCAAGGGATCGGCATCGTCTTCACCAGTCCCTGGGTGGTTCGACTCCAGAGATCAGGAAAAATACGATTCCCTGTCACGAACAATCAAGCCGAGTACGCAGCCCTCATCGCGAGCTTGAGAGTGCAACACCTTCGCATCTATAGTGATTCAAAGTTGATGGTAAGCTAGGTGAATGAGACTTACCAGACAAAAGATGAGGTGCTTAAAAAATACTTACAATTGACCAAAAATCTCCTTGGACATTTCACCCAGGCGCTCCTGTTTCACATTCCCCGCGAAATGAACTCACTCGCAGACGAGCTGGCCAAGGAGGAAAAGGGAGACGTGCAGGATATATTGGCCCCTGTATACAACAATCCAGCGGTCTTTGAGGTCGGCTCTAACTCTGGAAGCTGGATGGATAGGATCCAACACTATCTGCGGACTGGAGAACTTCCAAATGATAGGCATCAGGCTCGCAAGCTCCAAGTGAAGGCTGCCAGATACGTTCTATCGCAAGGGCAGTTATTCAGGTGGTGTTATTCCTTCCCTTTGGCGAAATGTGTCCGCAAGGAGGATTCAAAAACTATCCTCGAACAGATCCACTCCGGCGACTGCGGGACCCACGCTGCCGGACGAAACATCGCACTGCAGGTCCTGCGCCAAGGATACTACTGGCCAAACCTTCACAAGGACGCCAAAAGATTCAGTCGAAAATGCCCCTAGTGCCAAATTTATTCAAAAATCCCAAGCCTGCAGCGCAATTGCAGCATATTTCGAGCTCCTAGCCATTTTCGATGTGGGGGCTCGATTTCCTTTTTCCATTTCCCAAATCCAAAAGGAATATGCGACACGTGCTGCTGGCAATCGATTACTTCTCCAAATAGGTCGAAAGCCAAGGCTATGGCACAACTGACGGGCGTGAACGTCAGGAACTTCATCTGGACGCGGCTTATATGCAGATTCGGCATCCCACTCTCCCTGGTTTGTGATAATGGGACGACATTCACAAGTCGTGTCGTCCGAAGCCTATGCTCTGAAAATGGCATCAATTTGAATTTTGCATCAGTTCGCCACCCCAGTCGAACGAACAAGCTGTGGCAACGAATAAGAACTTCTTCAATACATTGAAGAAGCGAATAGAAAGGGCCGACTCGTCATGGACCGCCGAACTACCCGCTGTGATCTGGGGACTCAACTGCACCCCGACAACGGCCACAGGTCAAACGCCTTTCTCACTCGTCTTCAGCGGGGAAGCACTCATGCCGGTTGAGCTCGAGGTTTACTCCCCCCGCGTCGAACATGCCAGCAGCTTCGATCCATCAGCTCTCATTGAATGGCAATGACAAAATAGTGACGCGAGGGAGCTCGAACTCAATCTTCTCGAGGAGAACGGGGAGACAACAGCACTTTGCCAGTAGGGACATGGCACCAGGCAAAATCAACCTGAACTAGGAAGGCCTCTTCGATTCATGAAATGACGATTCACTCAAATACTTAGCGCCTAGGCGACTGGCAATCAATGGCACTCCTCTTCTTGAAATCTCTGGTCTCTTAAATCCATTACTTAGTGCCTAGGCGACTGGCAGTCAAGGGCACTCCCCTTCTCGAAGTCCTAAGCCTCTTAAATCTTATATTTAGCGCCTAGGCGACTAGCGGTCAAGGGCACTCCCCTTCTTGAAGTCTCAGGTCCCTTAAATCCTAGCACTTAGGCGACTAGCAGTGAAGGGCACTCCCCTTCTCGAAGTCCTAGGCTATTTCATCCAAACTTTTCAGAATTTTACACAAATAGACAATTGTTCGCAACAGAACTATTCGAAAGAGAACACGTGAACACAATTGAACAAAGTTCCATTGATAAAATCCGTTACAAAGCTAAATTACAAAATCCTTACAACTCGTTGTCCCTTCTCGAAGTCTCGGAGGGAAAATCCACTTCGATGTTGGTACCCCGGGTTAGGGGAACATTCTCCAGTGGGTCCCGCGAACTAAGGGGCGAGACGGCCAGGGGCTCCTCTACAGTCTCCTTGCCCCAAACACTTGGCCCTTCTTCCAGCACTAGGATCCCCTCCGCGATCTCCTCATCTCTCGCCATTTCGGCTTCGGTAGGTGGTTCGGAACAAAGGCGAACATCCGCTCCAACCTCTTCGCCGACATCTTGAAATACGGGCACTGGTACGAGCGGCTTCTCGAACGGATGCACTCATCCATGTCCAGCCCTTTGAGATCTTCGCGGCTCACTATGCCTCGGTCGAGAAGAGCCGAACCTAGCATATTCACCGAACTCTCAAGCGCCTCCTTGACAAGCGCCTTAAGCTTAAGTGAATGCCGAAATTTGTCTGCTCCTTCCTGGAAGGCCTCCGCGCGGCTCTGATGTAGCGCCTCCTCCAAAAGCCGCTAGAGCTCGGCCTCCCGACGGCTGGACTCCTTCGGGCCCTGCGTGGCCGAACGAAGACGCTTTTCGTTTAGGCGACGCTTCTAGGAGCCTAGACCCTCCGGGCGCACACGCCTTCTCGATTCTCCCAACGGTCACATCACGAATTTCAAAACTTATGCAAAAAGAGAGAACATGGGCGTCATTAAATAAATTCCCTTTTTACAAGTTTGCCATTAGACAGAGAGAGAAGAGAGAAACAAAAAACCTAGGGAGGAAGCCCGAACTCCGACGCTGAAAGGAGACCTCAAACTGCTCGAGCAAAGTCCATTCGGCAACAGTTCTCCTCCACTAATTCTTCGACCTTGGCCTCCAGAGTGACTTTCTCCTTCTTCAACTCTTTGATCTCGAGCGCCGCCACCTCCAAATCGCCCTCATACCTGGCACACTTCGACTCCAGATCAACGATCGCCTTCTCCGCCTCCGATGGCTCCAACCTTCGAAGTAGAGTCAGGGCCTCATCCATCTTCTGCTCAAGCGCCTCCGTCTTCTGCTCGAGCACCGCCGTTTGCTCCCTGCTCGCAACCGCTTTTCGATTTGCTGGTAGATATTGCGCGCGAAGGTCTGCGCGTTTGAGCCTCCGGAGCCGGACCCCATCTGAACTACCCCCGACGGCGCCTCCAAACCAGCCGAAGGCGCCGGAGGAGGTGAGACCGAGGCTGCCGCACCACGGTCCTGCGCCGGCGCACCAACAATCTCCGCGGCAGGAGCAACCGGAGGTTGGGTCGCCGCAACTTTTCTTGTCGGCTGCAGTTCGTCGTCTGCCAAGGTGATGGTGTTCTCCACTGGTGAGATCGTGCGAACCCCATCGTGGAGAGACCTTGGCATAGAGCGGACGACCCCCCGCGAGCTCCCAACATCTACGGCGGATCCCCCTGAGGTAGAGAGATGGATCCGAGGTCTTTTCAGGGCCTCTTCTCGAACAGAAGGCTCGCCTATCCTGCCTCGGGGGGACTCCCGGCATGCGGAAGTTCGTCCTCCTCGCACTTAGCTACGTTGTCGTACAGAGACATCGCCGCACCGATCTTTTTTCAAGGTCAAGAATGGTCCTCAACACTGATTTGCAAGTATTTATAGAGTCAGGGAACTTACGTGGTAGCCGTCAGGCACACACATTAATGCGCGTGACTACCGGGGGGGCATGTTACATCTGGATCCACATCGCCGCATCTGGGGCGTACATGTGGAGGCTTGCGTGGCATTGGCGTCACAGGTGTTAAGTGACGAACCGAGATCTCAAGGCGAAAGGCTGTTGTCGAAGAGGCCACGCCGAAGAGCTCACGACGAACTACCTGCACGCAACGTGAGGTATAGGACTCCATACTGCTTTTAAGAGGCATGACCCCCCTCCTCCTAGACAGTATTATCCGTACAGGCGGGGCCATGACGCACCAGCCTAGCAGACATCATTGGCCTCACACCAGAGATGGAGCCCATTCTCTTGAAGTGACTTTCTAGAAATCCGACCAGAGTATAAAATCTCATTGTAACAGGAGAAAAGTGGGATTCTTTTTGGACTCTCTGTCCGAGCTTCTTCGCACTTCATTTTCTTTTCCCCACCTCATTGCAGTTAGCTTGTAAAAGCATACATTAGTGGAAATCTTTGAAGCCGCTCGAATGGCGCCGTGGTTTTTTTGCTTAGCCGATTTTTCACGTAAAAAATCCCTCTTTCGATCTTCTGGTTGATTTCGAGCCTCAACATAGGGTATCCTATTGCTTTCTTCTTTACTTCCGTTTTGCCCCTGTTCATCTCAACATGACTGTTGATTGGCTGTCATGCATACTAAAATTTTGTTAGGGACACTGATTTCCTTTTTCACGTGTCATAGAATTTTGACTGCCACTTGAATTGATTTGATAGATTCATTCTTGTATTTTATAAAGGCTTTCCAAATGGCTACATTTTTTGAAAAGAAATGGCTACTTTTTGTATGGGAATGTACTACAGAGAATGAAATATGCAATTTGATGGTTGATAGGTGATGCTTCTGTGAATTTAACAAGAAGAAAGTGAGTAGCAAAGAATATCTAAGTTGGACTGAATTAACATTACGTATTCTATTAAATAGAAATTACTATTGTAAAAGAATATATGAAGTTGATACTAAATCGTTGGGATAGGGTTGTTGTAAAGTGATTTTTTTATTGTAAAACAGGCACATGAATTTTGTTCTAGTCATTCCTTATATGCCGCTTTTTCCAGATCAGCTCATCAAGAAGGAAGACTGGTGTTATTGCTCCTAAGCGTTTTGTGCAGCGAGTGAAAAAGCAAAATGAGCTTTTCCGCAGCTACATGCATCAGGTGATTGTTTTCTATTTTTTTGAAAATCCTTTTTACGTCCTTCCAAATTAGTTATTCACCCTTTCCTTTATCACGTGTAGTTCTGTAGTATGGGAACTGAAACATATTTTACCTTCCGCTATTCAGGATGCTCATGAATTTTTAAATTTCTTGCTAAATGAACTGGTTGACATTTTGGAGAAAGAGGCAAATGATGCAAAGGATTCTCCTGAAACCCCTTTGCAATTGGAGAAGATAGAAAATGGGCCAGCTAATCCTCAAGCCAACGTTGTCCAGAACGAATCCCTCATAACTTGGGTCCATGAAAGCTTTCAGGTGATTTTTTTAGAATTTTATTAATGGCTTTCTTTTTCTACAGTGTTGTTATTTATGCTTTGCTAGAAAAAATATACAATCTCAGTTTGCCGTTTCCATTTAACTATTTTATGCAGGGTATATTAACCAATGAGACTAGATGCCTAAGATGTGAAACCGTCACTGCCAGGGATGAGACTTTTTTTGATTTGAGTGTAGACATTGAACAAAATAGTTCCATTACGAGTTGTCTCAAGAACTTTAGCTCAATGGAAACTTTGAATGCTGAGGATAAGTTTTTCTGTGACAAATGCTGCAGGTCAGTTATATATAGTCATTCCTATTTCATTGGGATTTATGTAACATGGTACCAGCTAATTACCTATCCAGCACCAGTAACATTATTTACGACCAAACATATTAAATTTTTAAATATTATGTTGAAACACTTGTTTTATAATAATCTCTTTTGAAAAAACATAATACCTCGAGAAGTTTGCACATATTACAATGTCATCATTCAAATTTATTATTAAAGAAAACAAAATCCAAGAAGGCTGTAATTACTTGACCACTTCCCGTCTCTCATCATTGGTAATCTATGAAGCACTGATGCTTTATGAAGCCTAATGTATCCGTATCCGATACTCCTCGATAATCCATTGATATGTATTCCATACGTCATGTGACGTATCAATTTTTTTTTTTTTAAATCTGATACTTACCTGATATCTTTTCGATACTTCCCCGATACTTATCCAATTCTTCTCGATACTTCTAATTGGAAAAGAAATATTAAAATAGTCTGTTTAGCTCATACGATAAAAAATAAAAAAATGTCTCATACATAAAGTACAACTTATGCATAGATTTGAATATTAAAATCAAGAGATATGTATTGTGCAATTGAAATCGCAAAAAGTTTTACACACGCTAGTGTTTTACACACACACATTGTATATATAATGTTGGCTTATATATGTATGCTATCATCTAGCTCTGAAGATCCTTGCTTGATCAATGACTAGTATTACAAGTCTAACCAGCTTTTTAGTTCTCAGTTTGCAGGAAGCTCAGAAAAGGATGAAGATAAAGAAACCACCTAATGTCCTTGTCATCCACCTCAAGCGTTTCAAGTACATCGAACAGCTTGGTCGGCACAAGAAGCTTACTTACCGTGTCACTTTTCCAATCGAGTTGAAGCTTAGCAACACAGTCGAGAATGCTGACTCTGAGTATTCTCTCTTTGCTATCGTTGTTCATGTAGGAAGTGGACCCAACCATGGCCACTATGTCAGCCTTGTTAAAAGCCACAACCATTGGCTGCTGTTTGATGATGAGAATGTTGATAGGTATGATGAGTCTACTGTTCAGACTTTCTTCGGCTCAGCACAAGAGTACTCAAGCAACACTGAACATGGTTACATCCTGTTCTATGAGAATCTTACTAGTTGGAATTAGTTGTTTTGCATTATTCCTCTCTCTCTCTCTCTCGCTCTCTCCCTTTCACCTCCATGAAATGTTTTTGTAAGCTGCACAACTGTGAAAGGATTTGATACAGCAAATGGGGTAAGCCAGCAGTTCTCCAATAACAGGAGCTTGCACCAGTTGTTTACTGAGTGAACTCTGTGTAATCTTCTAGTTACTGACTTTTCAGGATGGAATACAAAATATGTTATTTCTTGATGAAGTTTTCAGTTGGTGAGTGTTAGTCATGCTTTCCAACAGTTTTGGAGAACGTATGATGCATTAATTTAGTTCCTGTTTATCCCTCATGGTCTGTCTTGTTTTATTCTATTTATCTTTGTAGTTTGAAAATTACACACTGGTACCTGTGATAGAGACGAGACCCTTTCTTCCAGTTTAATTCAGGATTATTTTTTTTTAAAGAAAATAAGATGTGATAATTTAGCATTTTACTTGTTTTGAAACTCATTCTGAAATATATTTTTTATAGGGTAAATTGCACCGGGGCCTCTACGGTTGGAAGCGCTCTGCAAATTGGTTTCAGATTTAAAAAAAGTTTGATTTTAGCATTTGAGGTTACAAAAGAGCTACATGTCCTTGTTCAAAATCTCTCCTTTTTTTGTCAGTTACAATGGAGAATCGTGCAAGGCACACGACTTACCCGTTGAACCTACATGTAAAAAGTTGTCTACACATAATTTATGCAATAGAGATAAACATGACTTACTATTGTTGCATAAGTCATATGATTTGTAGGACTTACCATTATTGTATTAAGTCATGTGATTCACAGACTTACTACTGTAAGGTTAACAGTTAATTTCACACTTAAATCCAATTCTTTTCATTTTAAATTCATATTTAATTTTTACTAATTTTAAATCTCATTTTGAGTTTCTATAAACTATAAAATTAATTCATAAAAGTTAACAAAACATTAAACTAAAAATTAAATTGTAAAACCTGAATGTCACGGTTTGTAAATACAATCTTAACTTGATTATTCACAATTAAAATATGATCTCACAAATGACTTACCAATAATGATAAGTCATGTGGATGATAGAACTTATACATAAATTAGTATTATTGTTGACGTAGGACACAGGGGGTCTCAAAAGATAGAAAAAAAAGAAGAGAGAGCCCCGAGAGATGGCGGCACGCAGAGAACTAGATCTCGTGATTAAAGCTTAAAAGAGAGTAATATGCTCCAGAATAGCACACTAGTGTTTAAGGTGGTTCGGGGAAGAAATCTCCTACGTCCACCGAGCGTTAGTGAGGGAAGTTTCACTATGAATCAAAGGGGTGGTCCGAAGACCAGTACAAAGGGTGAGGAAGAGGAGAGAAAGAGAGCTCTTGTTACAAAGGGGTGAGAAAAATTTTGCTCCTACCTCCTCTCTTTTTCCTGAAGCTTGTTCAAGGGTATTTGTAGGCAGCGAATAATGCAGCTCCGTCCTGGTTTTACGAAAGGGAAGAAAGTAAACAAACTCTGGACCCATACTGCTTGTCGGTCGCTGGAGGAACCAGAGGCAGTAAAAGGAGAGCTTGACTTTTTGATCTTAGTATTGCTTCTAGGGATTTGTGAGGGCTGTAGGAAGCGGGTCCTTGATTTGTGTTTCTGGAAAAAGTGTCTTGTACGGAAAACGATGAGGTCGAGCCAATTTCCTAAGGGTTGTGGACGATGCTTGGCCGAACCCTCGTGGCCGAGGTTTGGGACCTGCGAGAATAACAGTATTAAATAAGAAGTTAGTGCCACCTGGGTGCCACGTGTATGGCTGTGATGCAGCGCTGGAACCACGCGTTAACATCAACCTCCCGCATTGTCAGGGCGCAAACATTAATGTGGGTCCTGGAATGCGAACCATCGCGATGATGGACGCGCTGCTCAAGGCCTGTCAGGATAAAGCCAGAGCGGCTCCTTGCGGATTTGTATTCTCCCTCGCCAGCTTCTAAAAACGTTGCAAGAGAAAGAGTAAATCATTAGAGAGATGACGGAGAGCGGGAGATGGACTACTCTGAAGAGTTTTCCGCTGAAGAAGAAGAGGGCCAACAGTCCTCCGGTCGACGCCCCTCCTCCCGAGAAGAAGACGGTCCTGGAGCAGTCTGAAGGGTCGCCGGAATCGGCGGCTGAGAAGACTGTCGAGGTGCTCCAGAAAGAGGAAGTGGGAGCTCCGGTGGTGGACCTGGAAGTGGAGGCTCCGTCGGCTAGGGTTGCTCTGGTGCAAACAGTAGAGTCTGCATAAGAGCCTGTAGCCAGGGAGGCGACAAAAGTGGTGAACGTATCTGACTCTCCGGTCAAGCTGCCTCTGAAGACTTGGGATCGAAGAGAGCTGAGTGTGGTACGTCAGATGCCTGCAAGGGAAAAACTGAACTCAGGGAAGATTTTGCTCAAAGACGAAGATGTTGAGCGACTTTTCCCTAAGGTGGACGTTCCTGGACAAGGGTTAGTGAAGACGCCCTTGGTGATTTGCGGCCCTGCTCCTCTTAGTGAGTCAGTCCCTCTTCCTTCGAAGGTAAAGATACCTTCCTTTCCTTGTCTTCTTCCAGCGGTTGCTCGAAATGATGAGAAGAAGGAAGAGAAAGAAAGGAAGGGAGAAGGCAGCAAGATGGAAGAGGTGACTAAGGGAAGGAGGAGGTTCCGTAGGTTGCCCCTGAAGTCGCCCTTGGCATTGAAGGGTCAGGAGGCAACCTGAGGGACAGATTGTTTGAAATAAGGAGGGAAGAGGAGAGGATCCTAAAGAACACCTAGGTGGTAAAATCTTTGAAGAGTCAGGAGGAAGGGAAAGTTCGCTATCTCAGGAGGATAGCGGAGCTTGTTTGAAATAAGCAGGTCACAAAGCGCTCTCAAGGTAATCACATAGAAGAGCTAGGGAAGTTGTACAAGCTGGAAGATAAATTGATTTCCCTAGCTCTTAGTAACTCAGAATGGGCCGGTAAGAATGTGGTTGCAAGAGGGGTGAGAAGCTTTGATATCCGTGCGCTGCTTCGAATTCTGAAGCTGTCAGAAGAGTGGACAGCTGGATCGGGCTACCCCGCCGATCGATAAGATCAGACGGCTAAAAGATGAAGGGTCACAGTTGTTCCCAAAAAAGCTTTTTTCGAGGGGAGAAGTTTGAAACTCCTCTTCAAACCCTAAGGAAGAAACCTCCTTGAGCCTGCTCATCGCAAAGCATTGCAATGGGGGGAAGAAAAATTGAGTGGGCAGATTTGGCCGTCCTTTTTGAGAACGACTCTAGCTATCAGGAGAGTCTCTTGATGGAGCACGAAGTGCTCAACACAATAAGGGGTTTTAGGGGAAATCCCAACCTCATGGTCATCCAGCCTGCCGCCGAATTCCGTCCAAACAGACCCCTAGACGGAGCGGTGTGCGTTTACCGGCTCAGGTGGACCTTCCACAACCGGAGTTCAGAGAGATCCTGAACTCCTATCAGATTGTGCCGCCGCAGCTTCCCCCAACGCCATCGCATACATATATTCCCTTCTGAAGCTTCTGCAGGCTCAGGAGATACCATGGAGTCTGACGTTGTTCAGGAGCCTGTTTAGCTGGATGGCAGTGCCTGAATACGGAGGATGCCTGGCCCTAAGATCGAAGACGAGGAAGGCGATATTCTCCGGGGCGAGCAGCTCCCACTCAGACTGGAGGGACTACTACTTCTTCGTAGGCGGGGATTTGGGCATCCCCCTGAAGCCCGGAGTCTTCCCACCTGAATTCATCGGGGATGCTAGGTATCTGGTGAAGGAACACTGAGGAACCTGGAGAAGTTGAAGGCGCAGAACTGGCCCCTGAAGGAATTCCTCAGGCATATGAAGAATGACATATCCTTGTACGCGTAAATGTTAGGATATGCCGTCTTCAAGGAGACGATTCCACCTCCTGGCACGGTCCTAATGAAGAGGGCCAGGAGGGGATAGCCCCCAGTCGCCCAACTCAGCAGAGAAATTGTTGAGGTGGGCTAGGGGCAAGGAGACATAGAGGTTCTGAAGCCAGTTGGCGGCGGGACCACTGTCGACGTGGTATCTTCCTCAGACGATACCACGGAAGATGGGAAGACTCTGGCCGAGGTACTCAGATGCGCAGGTAAAAGTAAGGAGCCTGCAACACCGACCAAGCCCAAGGCGGTCTCTAAGAGTAACAAGGAGATTGTCCTTGGGGGTGATAAAAGCCGAGAGAAGGCCGGAGAAGAGGGCCAGAGGAAGGAGGACAAGGGCCAAGAGGGGGCCCAAGAGAAGGAAGTAGAAGGGGCGGCCGCGAGCCCCTGCCTGGATCTAATGCTGAAGGAGGTCCCTAAATGGAAGAGGGACCCCAAAGAAAAGAGAAGTCCAGAGCCCCCTTCGAAGAAGGGAAAGGTCGCGGAGGAAGGTCAATCGGCTGCCAAAGGGGCATACAATTGGCAGCGGAGTGTTGAGCCCCCCTATCACATCAATTTTGCAGGGAGATTCGAGGACGACGTTTTGAGGATTGTCGTGGGAACGAAAGGAGATATGAGAAAACTCCTCTTGCTCTCCCAACAATCGTCGGAACAAAACTACGCAGTCCCGGGGGACATAGGACTGGCAGTAGGAGGCGTCTTTGTCACTAAGGATCTGGAGGAGAGGATTGAGAAAATCTCGACGCCAGATGCCTATGCCAACGTAGCCAACAGGTTGGTTGCCGTAAGGATTCCTCATCAATTTCTTCACTTTTCTGGTAGCCGTATGGCCGAACTACAATAATTTTTTCTCTACTCTGCTTTTCAGGCACTTGCCTGCTTGCCTCTGCTTCTGAACAAGACTTTGAGGACAAAGGAGCAAGTGATCGAGCAAGGGAGTCAGCTTCATCGGTAGGATGAAGAAATAAAAACTCTAAAGGCCCTTTTCGCAGCGAAGTCTTCTCAATACGATGCTTTATTAGAGGAGAAGACCACACTGCAAGAGGAGTTTGCCATTCACAAGTTGGCAATGAGTGCGCTGAAAGCAGACAACAAGGCCCTGCAAGAAAAGCTGAGCAAGGATGCTGAGGACCAGGAGGCCACCATTGCGGCAAAGTCTGCGGCAGTTGTGGAGGCCTATAAAATAAGCTTACCCTGTAGAAAGGAGAGGTTAGATGGGATCAGGAGGGCGTGGGAAGGAGTGGTCTCCACTTTAATGCAAGAGGGCAAGATTACTGCGAACGATCTTATAGAAGTGGAGCTCATTCTTTGCCTGGCCGCTGATCCTATTTACAAGAAAGAGGGGTTAGACTTAACTGACGACCTTATCCAACAGATGTTTGATCTTTTGGATAAGGCAAGTGAAAGATAACCCAATTCGATGTAAGATGAGTGAATGTAACCTCAATTTTGTACTTTGAAAATGAATGAATGGGAAGCTTATTTTCTTTTACATACCTGTTTTTTCTTATGTATATGAGATGAACAGGTACCTTCCATGGTTTGATTCCGAAAGCTAGTTCATGAGAACATCCCCCGTAATGAATTCACAGCAAAGTAATTGAATCATATAGAGTATTTCTCTAAGTTAAATTTGAGATGCCTGAATATAAGGACTTTGTACCAGAAGAGAGCCCTCACCAATTACCGTAATAATGATCGTGAATTAGTGGCAATTGCACAAATGAATCTCATGTGTAAAAAATGAGAACAAGTAGATGCCGGGGCTTAAGCATAGAACTTCTTCAGATCATCTCCGCTCCAAGTCCGGGGGAGTTGGATGCCTTCAGATGTCATAAGATAGTAAGCATTAGGTCCTGCGACCTAGCGTACGATATATGGGCCCTCCCAGTTGGGCTCGAGTTTGGGAACTCCCAAGTTACTGCCAACGAGAAGTCGTCATTGTGAGGGTTGCCCATGCGGGGGAGATCTTCATGACAGAAAATGCGTGGGATGGAAGAAGAGGGTTGATGAGAGATGCCGTCTATTTCAACCACCTGGCGGTGCGCAGCGGCAGGGTCAACGCTGAAGATGGTGTTGATAGTTCTTGCAGTGGGAGGATAGGATCGCACCGGTCGACTAGGGTCCGGAGGCGGTGAGACCCGGGTTGGAGCTCCCATGTCTGCTGGAGCCTTGCCCTTCTGCGCGGCATTGAATGTAGGTGCCATCAGCATGAACTCCTTAAGTTTGCCCTAGTCCGCCAGTTTGTCTAGCAGGGCTCTTAATACGCGGCACTTGTGAAGCCTGTGCCCGTAGTTCCCATGGAACTCACAGTAATTCTCCGGATCAACTCCGGCCGGTGGTACTGGCTTGGGTCCTGAGGGACGAACCCACCCTTGTTTCACGGCCGCCGCATATACTTCAGTAAGCGGCCGAGAGAAGAAATGCTTTTGCTCATGGGCCTGCTGCGGCCTTCTTCAGTTGATGTCGTGATTCCTTCCTCTGTGGATCATCGTGGATGGTGTCTCGTCGCCCCGATGTTTCCTCTTCTTCTCCTTCTTGACTCCGGTGATGTCGGATGGAGAAGCCTCAGCGTCCTCCAACAGCATAAACTGGCTGGCCTTGGCAACTAGCTCCGGATAGCTTCGAGGTTTAGTCAGTTGGAGGGATTTGGATAAATCGCTGCTCCTGAGACCCCTCCGATTGTTGCGCATAGCCACGACAGGGTCTACGTCTTCTGCTTCTGCTGCCGCAGCAAAGAAGCGGTTGGTGTAGTCTCGCAGACTTTCCTTCTCGCCTTGTTTGATATTTGCGAGCACCATATCAGAAACGACCATCCTTGTCCGGCCAATGAAGCGGGCGATCAGCTCCCACTTTAGGTGCTCGTAGGAACAGATGTGACCTCTGGGTAGCTTTACAAACCAACTGAAAGCCGCTCCCTTTAGAGTATGGGCCAAGAGGTGACATTTGGTGGCCTCGTCAGGCTGACGATAACGGACAGCGGCCTCGAAACCCTGAATATGCTCGCGGGGATCAGTGGCACCCCTGTAGGCCTCAAGTCGGAGTGGCCTGAAGTCTTCCGTGACTGGCGCTTGCCGAATGGCATCAGAGAAAGCGTTGCTATCCAGTGGGCCAAAGAAAAGGGTCAGGTCCATATGGGAGGGCCTGAGCTCCGGTAAAGGGTAGATTGCGCCCAGCGAGGAAAGGAGGAAAAGTTGGAGGAAAAAAGGTAGGTTGTGGTAGTGGACATAGTGGAAGAGGATTTTGAGGGACCTCTTGAGCAGGAATAAGGCATCTAGGCGGTCGAGAAGAGCCAAGCGATTGAATAGAAGGCACTGCGACAGGCAAGAAAGGGGCCGATGGGAGAGGTGGAAGCACTGCGACCAACGGAAGAGGCTCATGGGCCGCCGCAATCGGCTAGAGAGGTGGCAGCGTCGTTGCGACCGGCGGAAGAGGATCATGGGCCAATTCTGAGGGCCAATTGCTTGCTGCTCAGGGTCGCTCTTTATCTACACAAGCCGTGCAACTTGCTGAACTTCAGGCTGTGCTATTAGCTTTCGAACTTGCTAAATCGTGGATCGGTAAAATACAAGGAATTTGGCTCGAAGGTGACTCCAAGCTTATCATTGATCAACTCCAGTCCGCTTTACATTGGCCGGAGAGTAACAGCATGGACGAGCTTCGTGATCCTCTTAATGCTTTGTTTTCCTTTCCTTCTTGTAAAATTTCACATGTGTATAGGCAAGCCAATGAGGCTGCCCACTATATTGCTTCTTCATCTTTTGTTTCTGATATCTGTTGGGATAATACCATGTCCCTCCCAACAGACTTTTGTGCAATCCTTTTAAAGGATTGCTTTTTGTGTACTTGATGCTTTTTGTTTTTAATATATAGGCTTCGACCGACTTTCAGGAAGAGGATCACGGGCCGCCGCAATCAGCGGAAGTGGCGCAGGTGGTAGAATGGTGGCGCAAACTAGCTGAGTTTGCCTGAGAATCACAGCCTGCTGTATTGTAAGGCCAGTAACCAGATTGGTGAGGTTTGCCAACATTTCTTGCAATTCTGTGATGCGGGTGTCTCTGGAGGAAGAAGTAGATCCAGCGCGACGCCGAGAAGATGAGGCAGAAGCCTCATCACCTGGCGCCCTGACTGATGGTTCTCCTGCGTGCGCGCTGCGAGCTGCGGAGTTGGTTCCGGGTGTTCTAGCCACCATCTTCTTGCGGTCTCAATGAAAGCACTAGAAAAATGTTGACGTAGGACACATGGGGTCCCAAAAGATAGAGAAAAAAGAAGAGAGAGAGAGCTCCGAGAGACGGCGACACGCAGAGAGCTAGGCCTCATGATTAAAGCTTAAAAGAGAGTAATATGCATCCAGAATAGCACACCAGTGTTTAAGGTAGTTCGGGGAAAAATCCCCTACGTCCACCGAGCGTTAGTGAGGGAGGTTTCATTATGAATCAAAGGGGTGATCCGAAGACCAGTACAAAGGGTGAGGAAGAGGAGAGAGAGAGAGAGAAAGAGAGAGAGAGAGAGCTCTTGTTACAAAGGTGTGAGAAAAATTCTGCTCCTGCCTCCTCCCTTTTTTCCTGAAGCCTGTTCAAGGGTATTTATAGGCAGCGGATAATGCAGTTCTGACCTGATTTTCCGGAAGGGAAGGAAGTAAACAAACTCTGGACCCATACTGCTTGTCGGCCGCTAGAGGAACCAGAGGCAGTAAAAGGAGAGCTTGACTTTTTGATCTTGGTACTGCTTCTAGGAATTTGTGAGGGCGCACGTGGGTCTTTGATTTACGTGTCTGAAAAAAGTATCTTGTATGGGAAACGGTGCGGTCAGGCCACGCTGACTACGACAAGTGCAGCTGAGAAATATCGTTATTGATGTTGCTAGGGAATCCTCCCAAGGGTCGTGGACGATGCTTGGCTGAACCCTCGTGGCCAGGGTTTGGGACCTGCGAGAATAACAGTATTAAATAAGAAGTTAGTACCACCTGGGAGCCACGTGTATGGCTGTGATGCAGCGCTGGAACCACGGGTTAACAATTGTGTTGATTGAATATCTGATTTATGAAAAGCACAAGTAGCGTGAGTTGCACAACTTAACATTATTGCATAAGTTGTGTGAATCACACAACTTCTAATAATTATAGTGAGAAGTTGTGTGACCGTAAAAACGCAATAGTGGCAAATCACATGATCCTTTGACTTATTTATAAGAAATTATGAATTAGAAGACCAAAATAAAACTTTTCCATTATTTGGATAAGAATAACTAATCATGTCCCCCTCACCGCTCTCTCTCTCCCAGGAGTTCCCTATGCTCTCCCCTTTCTGTCTTCTGTTTCTCCCCTTCTTTCCTTGTATTGTTGATGGTAGAAGAAAGGGGGAGGAAGATTGCTGTTTGGAGTGGAAAACAACAAGTTTAAGCTAAGCTAATTGTTGACATGAGATGTAGGGGATCTCAAGAAACACCAAAAAAGAGAAAGAGTCCTGAGAGACGGCGGCGCGTAGAGGAATAAGCCCGTCAGTCAAAGCTTAAGAGGGAGATAGAGTTCGGAGCATCTAGAAGAACACAGAGATTTAACGTGGTTCAGGGAGGAAATCCCCTACGTCCACCAGGCGATCAACGAAGAGATTTCACTAGAGAAAAAGGTAGCCATGAGGGTTAATATAATGCTTAGAGAGGGGGAGAGAGAGAGAGAGATCCTCAGTTGGGGCTCTAATATAGACAAAATGGGAGAATCAGAGAAGTTGCTTGCGCCTTGGCCGCTCTTGTTGATTCTTTTCTCTTTCGATCTTCTGATCCCCCGATCCTTTGGTCTCTTGATCCTTTTCATTCCCCCTTGGCTTTGAAGACTATTCAAGGGTATTTATAGGCGATGGACTATACAGCTTTGTCCTGGTTTTCCGGAGAAAAGGAGGTGAACAAGCTCTGAGCTCACGCCGCTTGTCGGCCGTTGGAGGGACCAAAAGCAGCAACAAAGAAGCATGATCTTTTAATATTGGTACTACTTCTGAGGATCCGTGATAGCTGGAGCATGCGGATTCTTGATTCACGGGTTTGGAAAAAGGTATCTTGTACGGGGAATGGCACGGTCGGGCCACCCTGACTGTGACAGATATAGCTGAGTAACATCATCATCGATGTTAGCAGGGATGGTTCTGGCTCGTTGTGGACGAAGCTTGGTTGAACCCTCGTGGTCGAGGTTTGACTGAGGTTTGAGACCTGTGGGAATAGAGAAATGAATTAGTAAATAAATAAAGGCTAAATGCCAACTCGGCGCCACATGTACGGCAGAGATGCAGCGCTGGAACCACGTGTAAACATCAGCCCCCCGCATTGTCAGGGTGCAAATATTGATATGAGTCCTAGAATGCGAACCATCGCGATGGTGGACGCGCTGCCCGAGACCTGTTAGGATAAGACAAGGGCCGCGTCCGCCGATTTCCATTCTCTTCCTCCAGCCCCTGAAAATTTCTACAAGAGAGAGTGGATCATTAGAAAGATGGCGGAGAAGAAGAAGAAGTGGGTGACCCTGTCAAGCTTCTCAAAGAAGAGAGCCAATGATCCTCCTGTTGACGCCCCTTTTCCTGAGAAGAGAAGGATTTTGGAGCTATCTGAAGGGCTGCCGAAACTGGCGGCTGAGAAGCCTACTGAAATGCTCCAAAAAGAGGGAGTGGGAACTGCGGTTGTGGATCTGGAGGCGGATGCTCCGCTTGTCAAGGTCGCTGCTGTTCTGGCTCAGATGCTGGAGTCTGTGCAAGAGCTAGCAAGTGCAGAGGCCACAAAAGTGGTGAATATTTCTGATTCTCCAGTTAAGCCACCTCTGAAGGCTGGAGAGCGGAAGGAGGTGATCCTAGTGGGCGAAACACCTGCGGGAAAGAGACTAGCGCTTGGGAAGATCCTGCTCAAGGATGAAGAGATTGAGCGACTCCTCCCCACCCTCGGAGTTTCTCCTGCAGAGGGTGTGAAGAAACCCTTAATGATTTGTGGTCCTGCTCCTCTTGGTATACCAATCCCTCCTTCTGAGAAGAAAAGGAAGCCCCTCTTCTCTTCTTTCCTTCCATCGAATCTCAGAAATGACGAGGAAAAGGAATAAAAGGGAAGGAAGGAGGAGGGCAGTAAGATGGAGGAGGCGACTAAGGGGAAGAAGGAGGTGCCCCTCAAGTTGCTCCTGAAGTAGCCCTTGGCATTGAAGGGCCTGGAGGCAAGATGGAGGAAGGGATTAAGGAGAAAGAGAGGGTGCCTCTAGTTGTCTCCAGCGTTACCCTTGGCATTGAAGGGTCAGGAAGCAACCAGGGGAAGAGATTATTTGAGATAAGGAGAGAGGAGGAGAAGATCCTAGAGAGCACCTCCCAGGTTCTGGAGGTGGTAAAGTCTCTGAAGGGCAAGGAGGAAGGGGAGGCCTGCCACCTTTGGAGGATAGAGGAGCTGGAGGGCGCTTTGTTGTAAGTCACGAAGCGCTCTCAAGGTGATCATAGAGAGGAGCTGGGGAAGTTATATAAACTGGAAGATAAGTTGGCTTCCCTAGCTCTAAGCGACGTGGAGTGGGCTGGTAAGAGTGAGGCTGCTAGGGGGGAGTTCCATCGCAGCCTTTCGGACGTGAATCAAGCCCATTCTGCTCATGTCAAAGACCTCCAAAAGAGGATAAAGGAGCTATACGATGAAAAGGAGGCTTTAAAAGAGGAAAGAGATTGGTTAAGGGATGAAGTTGTGAAGACCAGGGAGGTATCATTGGGGGCGAAGGAAGTGGCCTTCGAAACTCGCCGCCGAGAGGAGCTGCTGAAGTCTGAGGTGCGCTCTCTGCGGGCCTTGGTGGAAAACAGCTCTGGATGGCCGGGACGACGTATGGAGGATCTGGAAGAAGTGGTGAGGAGGGCGGTGAACATCGTCAGTGCCTCACCGCTAGGGTCACCACGTGAAGAATCAGGCAGCTTTTGATGTTCTCCTGCAGACATTGGTTGATGTAAGTATCTTAGACTAGGAGAAAATCAGAAGTCCCGCAGTTCTTTCCTTCTGTGGTCCTAAGGGACCAGACAGGTTCTTCAACGCTGGGAGCAACAGTCCGTTCGGAGGTTCCTCCAGCTAGGTCCTATGTTGGCTGGGGATATCATCTATCTCCCCTCCGTAGGAGTCCTGAAGAGGGCCAAATTACTCCCCTCGAAGCCCGATGGCTGGGCCAGAGCATTCCTCCAGCAGCGCCGCCGCAAGCTTTTTCCCGAGAAGAGCGATGATCCGACTCCTCAGCCTTATCATCAACATTACGTTTGAAGGAACGATTGTCGAGGAGAGGAGTCCTGGTAGCTCCCGGGCAATCTGCTTCTTGTTGTCAGGAGTGTAATAGATTAGTCTCAAAGAGGGGGGTTCCCTCATATTTGAGGTCGATACTATTACGCTAGGTGTTTAAGTTCTGAAGCCTTGTATTTTTTTTGTTTTTCCTGTACTCATGAAAGAAACATGTAAGAGAACAAAGGAATGAAATTGTAACAAGTTTTATCATTAATGAAATACATTTTTTCTTTTAAAAACTTGTTCTGAATGAATTCTGTTTGCATTTTTATCTTTTCTTTCTTGTTTGAAGGAGGCACCACGAGTTTAGAAAAGAATGAGAATTCATAAGTGTAAAAGTATAAAACCAATGATAAATCCTAAGTTAAAAGGAAAGTGACTATCAACGTGCACGATTATAAAACATCAGACGATAATAGTAAAGAGGACAAAAAGAACAACACATTTTGAAACATTGGGCATTATGAACCATCGTGCACGACGTATGGCGAAAACATGAGAAAGCGGCGCTTTGATAACCGTGCACCGCTTCGAATTCCGAACTTGTCAGAAAAAACAGACGGCCTGATCGCGCCTGCGCACTGATCAAAAAGATCAGACGGCTAGAAGACGGACGGTCACAGTTATTTGCCATAAAGACCCTTCTCAAGGGGAAACTGAAGCATTTGTCCGCCTTCAAACCCTAAGAGAGAAAGAGAAAACCCTCTCTTCGTCCGTCGCGAAACCAAGCAATGGGAGGAGGAGAGATCGAGTGGGACAAACTGGCCGAACGGTTCCAAAGGGATATCAGCTATCAGGAGAGTCTCCTGATGGAGCATGAAGTGCTCAACATGACCAGAGGATTTAGAGGAAACCCTAGCCAAATGGTCGTCCCCCCTACCACCGATTTCTGACCAAATAGTCCCCCTGAAGGAGCGGTATGTGTATACCGGGCCCAAGTGAAGTACGGTTTGATGCTGCCGCCGCCACCGGAGTTCAAGGAAGTCTTGAACTCGTACCAGATTGTGCCTGCACAACTTTCCCCCAACGTCGTCGCTTACATATACTCCTTCCTGAAGCTATTGCAGGCCCGCAAGATACCATGGAGCCTGACGCTGTTCAGGAGTCTGTTCAGCTGGATGGCAGTACTTGGGTATGGAGGATGCTTGGCCCTGCGGTCAAGGACTAGAAAGGTGATGTTCTCAGGGGCAAGTAGTTCCCACTCAGACAGGAGGGACTACTACTTCTTTGTAGGAGGAGATTTGGGGATCCCCTGAAGCCCGGAGTCTTCCCTCCTGAGTTCATCGGCGATGCTAAGTGGATGACTGGGACGACCATCCAGAAGAATTTGGAGATGTTGAAGGGGCAGAGCTGGCCCCTGAAGGACTTCCTTAGGCTTGTGAAAAATGACATATCATTGAACACCAAGTTGCTGGGATATGTCATCTTCAAGGAGGTCAGCCCGCCTCCTGGCACGGTTCTAATGAAGAGGGCCAGAAGAGGGCAGCCTCCCACCGCTCATCTTAGTAAAGAGATTACTGAGGTGGAGGAGGAGGAAGAGGTGATAGAGGTTCCGGAGCCAGTCTGCGGTGGAACTGTCGTTGATGTGGTTTCCTCTCCTGAGGACGCCGCAGAAGACAGGAAGACTTTGGCTGAGCTGGGGTACACGGGAAAGGGGAAGGAACCCGTGACAGCCGCCAAGCCCCAGATAATCCCTAAGGGTGACAAATGGATTGTCATAGGGGAAAAGAAGGAAGGGAATAAGGCCGAGGGAGGCCAAGGCAAGGAGAATGTAGGGAGCCCCTGCCTGGATTTAATTCTCAGGGAGGTCCCTAAGAAGAAAAGGGATCCCTCCGAGGGTGCGAGCCCAGAGCCCCCAGCAAAGAAAGGGAGAGGTGAAGAGGAGGAAGGTCTTGCTGCAGAGGGGTGTCATGACTGGCAGCAGAGCACCGAGCCCCCTTACAACACTAATTTCACCGAGATCTTTGGGGATGAAGGTACAAGGATTGCAGTGAGAACAAAAGAAGATCAGAGAAGGTTGACCGTAGCCTCCCTGCCATCCGCGAACCAAGGTGGCGTCTACTGAGGAGAAGTAGGTCTGGCCCTGGGAAACGGCCTAGTGACAAAAAAGACTTGGAGGAGAAGTTAGAGAGGACCTCAACGCCAGAGCTCTACTCAGGCTTCGCCAACAGGGTAGTCACGGTAAGGATTCTCTTTCAGGCCTTCTCTCCTGTTTGTCCTCGTGAGCTAACTCTGTTTTTGTTGCAGATACTCGCTAGCCTGCTAGTGGCTTTGAACAGGGCCCTGAGGACAGAGGAGCAAGTGTTGGAACAAGGACGTCAGCTTCATCAACGGGATGAAGAAATCGAGGCCTTGAGGGTCCAGCTTGCAATAAAGTCTTCTCAACTTGATATCGCACAGGAGGAAAAGGCCAAACTGTAGGAGGAACTTGCAGTGTACAAGTCTGCAATGGGCATGATGAAGGCTGATAATAAAGCCCTGCGGGACAAGCTGGACAAAGTCGCCAGGGATCAGGAAGTCGTTGCTGCGGAGAGATCTGCGGCAGCTGTGAAGGCCTATAAGACGAGCTTACCCTGCAAGCAGGAGAGGTTAGATAAGATCAGGCGGGTTTGGGAAGAATCTGGCTTCCACTTTGATCCAAGGGGGCAAGATTATTGCCTCTGACCTTGAGGAAGTGGATTCCTTTCCTTATATGGCCGCTGATCCTGTTTACAAGGAGGAGGGGTTTGATTTAACTGCTAACCTTATCCAATAGATGTTTGATCTTTTGGATGGGATTAGTGAAGGCTAACTCACTTTCCTTGTAAGATGAGCGAATTGTAATCTCAATCCTGTAATTTTGAAAATGAAGAAATGAAAAAGTTTGTTTTCTTTTGCGTACCTGCCTATTCTGATGTGTGAAATGAACAAGTACCTTTGTATGAGGTTTGAGATATTCTGATTGTGACTCTATGAGAAAATCCCTTATGACAAGTTAATAATAAAGGACTTTGAATCACATAGAGCACCCCCAGTTTGAACTTTTGAAACCTCATAAATCCGCATAGGAACGAAATAATGATAACAGGAGAAATTCCGCCTAGGAGGAATTATCTGACCCATTACCAAAAGAACTTGAAGTGTCTGAAATATCGTCTCTGATATTTGTACTTAAGGCATGGGCTGACCCTTTGGGGTCTCCTGAATTTGGCTTAAAATTACTCCTTTACGCGCCTACACAGGAAAGAAGTAATGATAATAGTGGAGATCCTGCCTAGGAGGAGTTATCTGACCCAATACCAAAAGGACGATCGTCTGAAATGAACCATCGTCTGACTCAGTGACCTCCGTATATGGAAGGTGAGTATAACGAACCATCGTGTACGAGGCTTGGGAGCCTTAAGTATGATGGTTGAGAGTTTGAGATTAGGATCATACTTGGGTAATAGATAATAGGTTGATGAATACCTCAATATGATTTAACGGATGAGATCCAGTATTGCAAGAACTCCTGAATCCAAGATATAACCTCTGGGACAATATAAAGAAATCCAAATATATTTTGGAAGAACCCAGATGTCTATTAATAAAGAATGTCCCAGAATTCGTTGATTGAATCCGTGTAATAAATTCCTAAACGAATCTGTACAAAGAATTCTTGTGTAGGGAGAATAAAGATGGGTTGTCATTTCGATTTAGGCATAAAATTTCTTTAGATCATCTCCGCTTTAAGTTCTGGGGAGTTGAGTGCCATCAGAGGTCATGAGATAGTATGCGTTAAGTCCAGCAACCTCGCGCACGATGTAAGGGCCTTCCCAGTTAGGTTCGAGTTTGGGAACCCCTAAGTTGCTGCCAGCAAGAAGTTGTCATTTGAGTACCAGATCGCCTTGAATGAAAGCCCTGGATTTAACCTTGCTGTTTAAGTATCTTTCCACTCGATGTTTATGCTCCAGGCATTTGAGCGCTGCCAACTGTCTTGTTTGCTCCAAGAGGTCTAGGTCAACCCGTAGTGAATCATCGTTTTCATTCATCCAAGCTTGCAGATCTTCGAAATCGAAGTTGGCCGCAGCCTCCACTCTGGGGGAGAGGTGTTCTAGCTCGACCGGTATGACGACATCCATTCCGAAGGATAGAGAAAAAGGTGACTCTTGAGTGACTTCGGAGGGAGCAGTATTGTAAGCCCAAAGAGCGCCTGGTAATTCTTTCGGCCAGCGAGTTTTGGCGCCGTTTAGGCGTTTCTTTAAAATATTCAGGATATTTTGTTAGCAGCCTCTACCTGCCCATTAGTATGAGGGTGCCAGATGAATGCATACTTGAGGTTGATCTGATGTTGGGCACAAAAGTCGTAAATTCGCTGGTTGACAAATGAAGTGTCGTTGTCTATGATGATCACCATCGGCATGCCATATTTGCAGATGATGTTAGCCTATAGGAATTTTTCGACATTCTGAGCAGTAGCCTGAGTAAGTGGCTTGGCTTCAATCCACTTTATAAAGTAGTCGACAACAACCAGTATCCATTTGTAGTTCCTCATGGCCGTAGGCATTGGGCCTAGGAAGTCCAGCCCCCAAACAGCGAAGGGCCAAGACGAGTTAATAGGCCTGAGATATCTGGCAGGTTGTCTTTGCCTGTCAGCATAGTACTGGCACTGAGAGCACTTCTCCACGAACGTCTGGGCGTCCTTGTGGATATTAGGCTAGAAGAATCCCTGGCGTAGGATTCGCATGGCCAAACTTCGGCCACGAGCGTGGGTTCCGCACTCCCCTTTGTGAACAGCCTCCATGATTTCTTGAGCTTCTTCAGGCCTCAAGCACTTGGTGAGGGGTCTGGCATAAGATCTTCTGTAGACCTTCTGTCATGAATATCTCTTTAGCTCCATGAAGGCAGTTTCGCATTCATCAGTCCACTGGCCCTTTTTATTGTTGCGCAAACACCGGAAAAAGGGTGAACAACGATCTCCGGCCTTTGAAATGAACCTGCCCATGCTGTTGATTCGTCCTGCCAGCTTTTGAATTTCTTTTGCCGTTTTAGGAGAGGGCATGTTCAGGATCACCAAAATTTTATCTGGATTGGCTTCTATCCCTCTGGCTGAGATCAGATAGCCCAGAAACTTCCTTGAGACCGCGCCGAAGGTGCACTTGGTGGGATTGAGCTTAAGGTTGAACCTTCGGAGGGTGTCGAGTGTCTTCTTGAGGTCAGTGAGGTGCCCCTCCATGCTTCTACTTTTCACCAGGATGTCATTGATGTATGCCTCAAGATTTCTGCCTTTCTGGCCTCTGAAAACGGTGTCGATCATGCGCTGGTAAGTGGCACCGGCATTCTTGAGACCAAAGGGCATGACATTGTAATAATATATGCCAAAGTCGGTGATGAAGGCAGTCTTTTCTTCATCTTCTTTAGCCATCCGGATTTGGTGGTATCCGGTGAAAGCGTCTAGAAAGCTCATGACCTCGTACCCAAAAGTACGGTCCACCATAGCGTTGATGTGTGGGAGAGGATAAGTGTCCTTGGGACATGCCTGATTCAATGTGCGAAAGTCTACGCACATCCTCCACTTCCCGTTGGCCTTCTTCACCATGACAATGTTGATGAGCCAGTGGGGATATTGAACTTCCCTGATGTAGCCTGTTCCAAGTAATTTGTTGACTTCCTCTTCAATAGCACTTTGCCTTTCTCCTACCATAAGCCTCTTCTTTTGTTTTATGGAAATGACAGTACTAGTTATGTTCAGACGGTGCTCACAGACAGCCCTGTCAACACCCGAAATATCCTCAGGAGACCAAGCAAAGAAGTTGATATACTCAGAAGCAAAGCAGTGATCTCCGCCTGCTGCATGTCATTCATGGACGAGGATAAATTTATAACTTTAGAAGAGTCTTCCCCCCTAAAGGTTACATTGATGACCCCCTCCTGTGGCACAACTAGTTGAGATTCCTTGGGGTCCAGTTGATCAACGACGAGCTGTGCGGCGATGTGGAAGCACCGAGTAGCCTGCCTAACATCTCCTCTGATGGTGACAACGCCGCTGGAGGTAGGGAACTTTACACAGAGATGAGGAGTGGAGATCACCATCCCGAAGGAATTAAGAGTTGTTCTTCCAAGGATGGCCTTGTAGCCAGATTTAGCTCTGATGAAAGCGAAGTTCACCATGCTCATGGCATAGCCATTATCATCGCAGAAGGAGACGGGCAAAGAGACGAAACCCAGCGGCTGTACTCTTTCTCCGGAGAAACCAAGTAAGGTGGTTCTTGCATGGAGGAGGTTCGCTTCCTTGAGCCGCATCTGAAGGAAGGCAGATTCGAACAGGATATCAGCGATGCTCACAGAGTTGAGTAGGACTCGCCGAACATCAAAATTAGCGATATGGGCAGTGACCACGATCGAGTCATTGTTGAGGTTGCCTTGTTGGGGGAGATCTTCTTGGCAGAAGGTGAGCGGGATAGAGGAAGCATGCTGCTGAGAGATGCCGCCGACCTTGATCCCTTGGTGGTGAGCGGTAGCAGGGTCGATGCTAAAGATGACATTGATTGTCCTGGTGGCAGGAGGATAAGGACGCCTAGGCTGGATGGGGCCTGGAGATGACGGAGCTTTAGCAGGAGCCCCAGTATTTTTTGGGGCCTTCCCCTTCTGGGCAGCGTTGAAGGTTGGTGTCATCTGCATGAACTCCTCGAGCTTGCCCTGATCCGCCAGTTTATCGAGCAGAGCTCTGAGGCCTCGGCACTTGTGAAGCCTGTGCCCATAGTTCCCGTGGAACTCACAATAATTGTCAGGGTCCACTCCGACTGGAGGCGCTGGCTTGGGTCCGGCAGGCCGGATCCAACCTTGTTTGACGGCCGCCACATAGACTTCAGGAAGCGGCCGAGAGAAGTGCTTCTAGTGCTGGGTGTGTCGCGGTTTCCCCTCATCTCGACCACGACCTCTGGTCATATACATCGTCGTGGCCAGGGGTTCGTTGCCTCAATGTTTTCTCTTTTTCTCCTGCTTGGCTCTAGAAACATTAAGGGGAGAGGACTCAGCTCCGAGGTTTGGCGAGCTGCAGGGACTTAGACAGATCTCCAATCTTGAGTCCCCTCCGAAAATTGTGCATGGCCACGGCAGGGTCGACATCTTCAGCTTTTACCGCGGCGGCGAAGAAGCGGTTAGTGTAATCCCGGATACTTTCCTTCTAGCCTTGCTTGATGTTGGCGAGCACCATGTCAGAGACGACCATTCGGGTCCGGCCGATGAAGCTGGCGATCAGCTCCCATTTCAGATGTTCATAGGAGGAGATGTGACCCCTGGGCAGCTTGATAAACCAGCTAAATGCCGCCCCCTTCAGTGTGTTAGCCAGGAGATGGCACTTGGTGGCTTCATCCGGCTGTCAGTAGCGGACCGCCGCCTCAAACCCCTGTACATGCTCGCGGGGGTCAGTCGCGCCCTTGTAAGCTTCAAGCCTAGGTGGTCTGAAGACTTCTGGGATTGGGGCCAACCAGATGATATCGGCAAAAGGGGCATTGTCATCCATCGGACCGAAGAAGGGGTCAGGCCCATAATGAGGGGCCTGAATGCCTAGAAAGAGAGGGTCTTTTCCGGCAAGGAAAGGAGGGAAGGCAGGTGGAAGGAAAGCGGGCTGAGGTGAAAGAGGATTCTGGTGAACCTCCTGGAGGCGAAAGGAGCGTCTGAGCAGTTGAGAAGAGCCAGACGTCTGAATGGAAGGCGCTGCGACAGGCGGGAGAGGCGGAGGAGCCGCCGCGACCGGCAGGACAGGAGGAGCAAGAGCCGCCGTCGCCGGCGGAAGATGATCATGGGCCACCGTAGCCGACGGGAAAGGTTTAGGAGCCACCGCGACCGGCAGAGGAGGAAGTACTGCTGCACAGACCGACTGGGTCTGTTTGAGAATCATAGCCTGTTGGGCTGTGAGGCTAGTGACCAGGTCGGTGAGGTTCGCCAACATCCCCTGAAATTCTGAGACGCGAGTACCCCTGGAGGAGGAAGCAGATTTCGCCCAGTGGCAGGAGGTTGAAGCTGAAACTCTGTCGTCCGGCGCCCGAACAGAAGGTTCACCGGTATGTGTACTGCAGGCGGCAGAGTTAATTCTGTGCGTTCTAGCCACCATCTTCTCAGAGTCTGAATGAAAGTACCAAAAGATATTGACGAGAGATGTAGGGGATCCCAAAAAATTCCAAAAAAGAGAGAAAGTCCTGAGAGATGGCGGTGCGCAGAGGAATAAGCCTGTCAGTCAAAGCTTAAGAGGGAGATAGAGTTCGGGGCATCCAGAAGAACACAGAGATTTAACGTGGTTCAGGAAGAAAATCCCTTACGTCCATCAGGCGATCAACGAAGAGATTTCACTAGAGAAAAAGGTAGTCGGGCTAATACAATGCTTAGAGAGGGGGAGAGAGAGAGAGAGAGAGAGCTCCTCAGTTGAGGCTCTAATACAGTCAGAATGGGAGAATCAGAGAAGTTACTTGCGCCTTGGCCGCTCTTGTTGATTCTTTCCTCTTCCGATCTTCTGATCCCCCGATCCTTTGGTCTCTTGATCCTTTTTATTCCCCCTTGGCTTTGAAGACTGTTCAAGGGTATTTATAGGCGATGTACTGTACAGCTTTGTCCTGGTTTCCCGGAGAAAAGGAGATGAACAAGCTCTGAGCTCACGCCGCTTGTCGGCCGCTGGAGGGACCAAAAGCAGCAACAAAGGAGCATGATCTTTTAATATTGGTACTACTTCTGAGGATCCGTGACAGCTGGAGCATGCAGATCCTTGATTCACGGGTCTCGAAAAAGGTATCTTGTACGGGGAACGGCGCGGTCGGGCCACGCT
Organism: Apostasia ramifera; assembly: GCA_019297695.1. Taxonomy (NCBI): domain Eukaryota; kingdom Viridiplantae; phylum Streptophyta; class Magnoliopsida; order Asparagales; family Orchidaceae; genus Apostasia; species Apostasia ramifera. The sequence continues at coordinate 546,912 of JAEMOT010003322.1, read as the reverse complement.
GACTGTGACAGATATAGCTGAGTAACATCATCATCGATGTTAGCAGGGATGGTTCTGGCTCGTTGTGAACGAAGCTTGGTTGAACTCTCGTGGTCGAGGTTTGACTGAGGTTTGAGACCTGTGGGAATAGAGAAATGAATTAGTAAATAAATAAAGGCTAAATGCCAACTCGGCGCCACGTGTACGGCAGGGATGCAGCGCTGGAACCACGTGTTAACACTAATATTTCACCTATCTCAGCTCTAGGGAATAACCTCTTCTAATCCTTCACTTGGACAACAATTAGGAGGGGAAAAACTTGAGAGAAAAAGGATTTATCAAAGCTTCAAAATGACCTAAAAGAGATAGACAAGTGTTTTAAATTGTTTAGTAAATGAAAGTTATAAATAAATCAATTAGTTTGATTTATATTTATATGTGATATGAATGATTAAAGAAACATAAAAGGTAGTTTAATTGGGATATTTTCAATTACTGTTAAATTCATGCTTATTAAGATGCAGTTTCGTGTGATATAAATGTTAGTTTGATTTGATTAAGTACCGTTAGTTTGATTTGATTAAGCGTATGATGATATATATTTAAAGAGGTAATTATAGAGTTTACTAACTTTTAAAGATAAGTAATGACCAGTGAACTTAGAATAACCAAATAAATTTAAAATTATATTTTAAAGTAAATGAATTGAAAATAGTTTCTTGTCGTATTTATATTCCTGCCTATGCTCGAGTTATGATAAAGGTAAAATAATCTCCTAATTATTAATTGTAAGGAGTTGTCGTGAAAAGCAAGACAACCCTTTTAAGAAGTAAACGATTGTCAGAAAAGATTCTATTGATATGTGATGATAAAAAGAAACAGTTGAAATATATTTTCAAAAAATCAGAACCTAAAAGACAAAATGAACAAAGAATAAAAAAGACAACAGCATATTATTATTTGAATATTTATTTAACATAATTTTTTTATTATTTATGATGATTAATTATTATATTTTATATACTATTGGTATTGGTTGAAAATGTTATGTATATTTGCATGTAAATATTTTTATTTAGCAAATTAGTGTTTATTGTTTAGTCTTGGGTTTAGTCGACTGATGCCTTTATTGGCAGGCATTGATGAAAATAATGCATAGAGAAAGGATGAGTACTGAGAATGAATTTTATATGTTTTAGTTTGATGCATAATTTTTAAGTTAATCAAGTTATAATAGCTAATATAGTAGACTGTGATCTGTAAATAATAAACTTGTATTTTTATCACCTTCTTATAAATATAATAATAATTTATTATAATTTAATTTAATGTTTTATTTATCTTACTTCTGCTATAAATTTTAAATGGCATTGTTATTTTTTTGAGTTTATTTAATTCAATTTATAACTTTTTCTTTGAAATAATCATGTTATTATGGTAACTTGGATATAACATAAACTGTCTCGCATCAAGAGCTATTCTAAAGAGATTGAACAAAGATGAAAAGATCAATTACATGATGTCTATGAAGCATGAGCACTTGAAAAACCTACATGTCCGTGCCGTACACATAAACACGGGGGAACACACAAGGACACCTGAGGACATAATGTCAAATATGCTACATGACATATTTTAATAAAATAACAAAAAAAATAATTAAAAGATATTTTTTGAACAAGTGGGAATACTTTGAAGCACATCAGAACATTTCTAAGATACGTTTAGAATATTTTTGAGTTATATAACACTTTTAAGACACATGATACTTTTAGGACACATATCGGATCGTCTCCGTGTTCCCATGTAAATCATTCTTAAAAACAGAAACAAATACTTATGTAATCTATACACAAAACATTTAAGACAATGTACGCAAGGGCATTTGTAAATAATTCAAGACAACAAAACAGAATGCCAAAGTTCTCTTATTCATTCAAATAACACTCTCCCCTATAGCATTGTCTGCATACTTTAGCTGTTTTTCCACTATGAGAAACAACTTGCCATCAAAATTATATTAGTTTTAGTAACAGCACAGTGCTGAATATACAACACTGAAGCGGCTGAATCTGGAGGACCCTCAAATTAAACAATCCACATACTGAAATGTATTCCTTCTTCTGAATTCAAGAACACTACCATATGTGCGATCTGCGATGCCAACAAATAGAGCTTCTGCATCAGGGCTGAAGCATATTCCGGCAATCTCTCCAAAAAGATCAATCTCTTGGGACTTTGAATAGTTGGCATTCACATCCAGAACATGGACAAAATCTGCAGGCTCTGCCATCGCCATGAAACGCCCATCGGTTGAGAACTTGATGCCACGAATGGCTCCAATCCTCCCCTTGAGTACAGCTACAGACTCGGAGAGTTTCCTAACATCCCAGAGACGGCAGGTCCGATCTTGGTTTCCGGTAGCCAGGATGCAACCATCAGGATGCCAGGCTGATGCAAAGGAGTAGTCAAGGTGGCCCTTGAGTGTGCTCACAACCTGACCAGTAATTCAGGTAGGCCGTGTAGAGAAAAAAGATTAATGAGTCCTGATGCACATCCCACGGATAAATTGACTAATAGTAGTTTCAAGTCTGAATTCACTGTATTATCTAGTGGATTAAAATTTTATCTACTAGATAATCCAATAGATTAAAACTCAAAATCACAATTGATTAATTATCAGAGTTGCATAGTATTTTTTTCTTTCTAGAAATGAAGCAAATTCATCATTGCAGCCGAAAAAGGACTAGCTTTACTTACTTTTCCTGAATTTGCATCAGCTATCAAGCACTCAGTGCTGTCACCCAGAACAGCGAGAACCTTGCCATTAGGGCTAACAGAGGTGTTCTGTAGCATTTATGGACATTAAGACAAGCTGCACGACTAATGTAAGCAAAAATAAGAGGGAACTCAGGCAAAGTCAAATTGCTGCTCACTCACATTAACAGACCATGAAAAGGGTAAGCGGCTGAGCTGGGTGAAGTTCTCTGTGTCGAAGACTCTAACAAAACAGTCATTGTTCGCAGCAAACACTCGAAAGGAACTGCTATAGATAGAAGATTACAGTTAAGCAATGAAATTAACATGATAAATAGCATCCAAGTCTCAAAGATATGATAAAAATCAAAATATTTGTATTTTCATAGAGAAATCGAAGGATCCATCTCAACTTAACACCAAGTCATTCCCTTGCACAACAATTCACTCCAATATTTGCTCAAATTTAGTTCATTCGAAATATTCAAAAGGTTGTTGAGTTGAACTCCATGTAATCTAAGATATGTTTTCAAGTTGAAATCGACTAGCATGAACTCTACTTGATCCCTTCAATTAATGTTTTTCCAATTACAATGATTCTTTTTTGATTTCAAAAATACAACAAAAAAACAATTATTTTCACATCACCTCATTTTATAGTCATGTATTTTGCATGTGAACTTAAATAAGATGATTTCCTATATTTAGAACCCAATTGTAGACCGAAAACCTATATCATGAACGAATGTGTAAGAAAAGAATGACGCTCATGTGAGAGAACCCATAGCATGATGACTCGATACAACCAAGCCAAAATAATAACATGATGAACTTGTATAGTCCTTACTTGGATGTCCGATAGATATCTACTGCATTAGTGATGGCATTATCATCGGTCATCTTAGTACAGAAGTCTACTCCAGGATGATGAAGAAACTGACAGAAACGGGTGTAGAATAAAATCACCGTAATTTTGAGAGGCAATGAAAAGAGAGTGGATTTGCACAATGGCTTTTTACCTTGCAAACAAGCTCTCCTTGAAACCCACCAGCCACAAGGAGATTTTCTTTGACAGCCATTGTACAAATTTGAATCCTTTTAAGTGGATGAGCCATGGAGCCACGATGTCTCTACAGAATTGGAAAAGCCAAAATTTCATTAATATCATCATTGATATAGTATCTCAACTATTTGAGTGCAACTTATAAATCATACTTCCACAAATAATTCATCTTAGGGCTGCAAGTAGTGTTATTTTCAGTTCACTCAAATCACAAGGAAAAATCACTTAATATGATTCAAGTTCATGTAAATTATGCTTGGCTTATAACTTTCCTTACTACTTCACAATAACCTTGCTTTCTCGCTTTAACATACATACAACTTTCAGTCAATGATGTCTAAACTAAATAGCTCAAATTTTCTAAAATATTGCTCCATAAATAAATTTTCCTATATCATTTATTACCATAAATTCATCCCAACAAATTATAAAACATGGGGAGAAAATCACCATAGTGGGCATAATTGTTCCTGCAACATTTAGCACTTCATTTGGCATCCTTAACAGTGATGACCAATGCGATACCGAATAGTTCTGCACCATATACACATCGTGTTTGGATGTCGCCCATAGGAGATTCCTAAGCTGCAAAAATATGGTGTATTAGGGACAGAAATTGCAAACCATACCAACGAAGTTGCTCTCTACACCACATTTCATAAGATTTGGAACAAACCTTTGCAACAACATAAATTATTCCATAGATTACTATATGCATCAACTTATGTACCGGTATGGCACACTAACATGAAAAATCTCTATTTTACGTTGCTAGATGCAGCATTAATGACTGCATTCAAAACTAAATCTGATCAAGAAGTCTAAATTTGTTCTTTCTAATCAACATCAAACAGAATAGGAATTTTTAACATAACTTTAACAAAGGAAATTAAATAATGTCGAAGAAATGAACCATAATGAATTCTAATGTGAAAGTAATCTCTAATATTAATGACTGCATTCAAAACAAAATGTCTCTAATCACAAACCTCCCTAAACTTAGGAACATCAAACAGAATCAGAATTTTTAATACAGCTTTAACAAATGAAATCCAATGTATAAGAAATGATCCACAGCAAATGCACTGTAGTATCAAATAACAAATGACAGTAGTAAAGAAGGTTGTCAGTATGTCCATCAAGTAGGTGTTAAAAGAGGAAAGAATACACAACATGACCAGCACATACCCCTCATCACACAAAACTGAAGAGAAAACAAATACTGTTAATCAATAAAAAGACGTGGCAACAGGGTAAAGGGCAGGTAGGAAGTGTGACACCAAAATACAACACCACTTAAATGTGTTCATCAACAAAATGAATTGCATAACTATATGTTCAATACAGGACATGAAACATCAAAAAAGAAAAATCATCTCATTCCTAGTATTCCCATCCTAAGAATGAAGCCCAATGACGCTAAAGAATGTTGAATACATTAGATTCCATGTGACAAAAGACATTATTAAATTTTCCTTGACAATGCAGTACATTAGTGTAACAGTGCACACAAGTCTTTGAGATCACATAGAGGAGGTCCAAGTGATTGCTTGACCTAAGAGCAATGAGTTGAAGTTTTTGATATAGAACAATTCTTTAATAATTTTTACACAACTTCAGTGCAGCACATATAAGGGAGAGCTCATAGTCTCCAAGGAGTTCACGAGCTTGATTTACAACTGAAGACTTGGGAAATGCATTAACTACAAAAGGTGATTCATAGAAGCAGGTTTCTTTCCAGACAACACAAAAATTGAAAATAAACTGGTACCACACATTGAATTCCGGATTTATCCACATCACTTAAAAGCTTGTTAATAAGCTGTCAGATTACTGATGTATCTATGCTATAGTTGTCAAAGAGGTGCTAATCGAAAATGATACTAAAAGTGGTGAGTAATCCGTTTGACACAGAAACCACAAACGTTTAGAAAATAAAGTAGCAAAAGGAAATGAAGGCCAAACAAGAAGTCAAGGACAGTAGAAGACCACGTATGCCACTAATATTAATGCGAACATAATAAAATCTATCCTGAGACGGTAATGGGTTCATCATAAACATGACAAATGCAGCAAGAGAAAAAAATGCCAATGTTCAACATTATACATCAGAAAGATTCAGCATATTTTCATTTCATCAGGAACGTGAAATCGTGACAAGCAGCAACGTAACATGCTCTATTACAAGCAAGCAGGAAAGTAGGGGGACTCTTCAATTGCAACTCAAAACTGGGTGTTCAGGAGGTCTCATGGTTACATTAAACCCATCATACCATATAGAACGGGTCTTCTTATTGCATCCAGCCCACAAAGTAGTTCCGCCCTGCTTTCTAATGCCTGACAGAACAAGATAACACAGTATCTCCTAATAACACAAAAACAGCAATGCTGATAATAACATGTTGGGAAGCAGATAAAAATCAATCAGGCTGTTATTATGCCAAAGGAACAACAAATAATAATAAACGAGCAAATAGTAAGCAAAGAAAAAATGGTTGAAAGAACCAGTGGCTTATCCTATACACCATATGAGCATACGTTTCTGCTTGGACTCCCAAGCTAATGTATCTGTAAAAAAGATTCTACTTATCACAGATATGTATATTAACATAAAGGTATTTAAGGGCAGAGAAAACGGTGATATAAGTATTTAAAGAGAATTTTCTATTACAGAGGAGCTCCCAGTAGGTTGAGTGTTGTGAGTTCACTAATAAAAAACTATATACACAAAGACGAAAGTGGGTCCTATAACAAAAATATGTGCAACTTATAATAAGTACATTTTTCAAGCTACCAAACTAAAACTTACCAAATTAGAGAGAATGTCATCTTTTATAATTGCATGCTCATACATTCCAGAATTATTGTTTGAAAACCAGTAGACTCAGAAAGAATGATACAAATTTTTTACTGCCACTTAGCATCAACAATCGGTTTGAAAGAGTATCTAAAAGGGTGAAATTGAGCTATTTGCACCCTATTGAAGTAAGGAACCATAGCATATATGTTTGGAGTAGATACCATTTTGAGAAATTTGAAAAAGCACTATCTCGTTGAAAGGCTCTATATATTTTCTTTTTCTCATAGCATTTCTTTAGACAAAGACTGTTTTTTCCTCTTTCCGGATGGTAAATATTTCTCAGACAATTTAAACAAAACTCTAAAATCTTAGATTGCCATGTTGCTCAAAACAAAAAATAAAAAACTCATAGACAATGATCAAGTAATAATAAGTAATGTAGGCCACTCTAATGTTTGTATAAACACCAGTCACCTTGGGTTGTCAAGTCCAGGGCATGAGAAAGGAAGAATATTAATTATGTATGCCAATTTCAAGGTAATCAAACAATATGCTACAAATGACACTGCTATACACTGAAATGAATTACATTGAAGCTTAAAAAATCAAGAACTAAATCCCTTACCTCCCGACATAGAAATGATGCTTGAAATGAAGTGCAAATGTGTCATAGATCAGAGGGCTTAATAGCCGCAATATATTTCCGTAAATAATTAATAACATTGAGTAAGAACCTGCAAAACTATGAGACTGAACAATAAAGAAAATATGCTACTACAACTACTCTTCGTGATTGCCTAATTGAAACAATAACCAAAAAAAAAGAGTAAGAACCTACAGAGCTACGATACTGCACAATACAAAAAAGCATGCTACTACTACTCAATCAATCCCTAATTTATAGGTTACGTGCAATCTTCAAGAAAAAAAAAAAGCCTAACTGCAATAAGATGGTGGTGCAACTCTGAATGTAAAACACAAAGAAACAGGAGATGCTTTGCTGTAAATGATTGTATACTAGAGAAAAAATGGAGATAAATCTGATATTCAGGGCTAAGGTACAAATTTTAGTAATTATTAACTAAGCAGATTATCGAGGAAAAAAATCACTAGTTTCTGTAAGTTTTCATATTAAAATACCATAACCAAATAGACTGCTTTTACCATGCGTTAAAGAAAATATAAGATAATTAGTTGAGAACTGGTTAATTAATTATCTATCAGAACTGAAAAGGATCCTACCTTATACAACAATGGCAAATGCCTAATAAAATCCTTCAAGTGCATAACGTGTGGATGCAGCGAACTTGAAGAATGATGACAATAAAGAGGATAAAAAGATACCAGAGTATAAACACTACCTGAAAATGCACTATTGTCGACTTGACCTGCCTTGTGTTGAATTGGAAATCATAGAATTGGTTTCCACACTCCACCATCTTGCAATCCTAATACATAAGATATGAACATTGATATGCTATTCCATAAAGTCGAAAATGCACACATGCAGAAAAGAGACCTGAAAACTAAAATAATAAGACTTCAGAAACACTATGTTCCCTGATGTTTCAGATTTCTCTTTGCATTAGTTTGGTTTACAATAAGCTGCAGAGTCAATACCAAAAATTCATTTGCACATTCTACTCATAGTAATTGTAAAATCAAAAAAGGTTTAAAAAAAAGAAAATAAATAGATAACAGCTGTTGAGAGACTTTCAGGTACTTTGTTTATTAGGCATTTCCTTAGAAAATAAGGAGAAACCACCATATGAAAGCTCAAGACAACAGAATGGCTCTAGTGGAATTTAATGCTAGTGTTGAAGGAAACTGCAAAACTCATCGAAGAAATCTTGCCCGAAGAAGGAAGCCAAACATCATTCTCAAAAAACTTGGGGTTTTGGATTATAAACTTTGACTACAACACAGAAGACCTCATACTAATTGTAAGATAGACAACAACAAGAATTTTTACAAGGCATGTCTAATAACCCACAATTGTCACAAACCCATCAACTAGCTATGTAAGATTAAGAATGCACGGTTCTCTTTGATGAGTAGAGAAGTCATGAGGGTTTCATCTCTGTCTCTCTACTTAGCTGGAAACAAAGACATCACCCTTTCTTCTTTGATGATGACAATGGCAGAGCTCAAAGATTGGATCACCCCTACTTCAAATCAATATCATTGAAATGACCTCTCGGTGAAGATCTCTATATACTTTTCACATTGGACCTCTGACTTCACTTCAGCAATCTCTGCCAGAAAGGCAAACTCACACCACTACGACTTTATAACTTGAAAAAAAAGTAACGATCTTTGGTGTGACCTTCCCATACAAAAAGGTAGAGTAAATCTGATTTCATTTTCTTCGAAATTTATGTCCTAAATGGCTCGAAGATCTATCGAAAATTGAATCAAGTTTTGAATTGAATTGAGATCGACTTGATCCAAGCAACGACTCATATTGCTTGAGAGTTTTATCAATTCAATCTTGAGCTGAAATAGGATCAAATTAAGCCGACTCGAAATCAAATTGACTAAAAAAATAAAATAAATTATTTATGTAACATGCTTTATCATGTAAAGTTTTTCTTAATAACTTAATAGATAACTATATTAGAATTTATTCATAACATTTATTCAAACCTTACTGATTATAAATTAATTTTTTTTATTTCTATTCTAACCAATAAATTAAGATGAATAGCATGATTTAAGTTGATTAAATAAACAAAGACATTCATACTTAAAATTTGACTAAAAAATCAAAAAATTAAATTAAAAGTTGGAACGATTTTGGTTCGAATCAAGCTTGAATTGGTAATAAACAAGCTCTAGCTCGGATCAAGATTGAATTGAACTCTTCTTATTCATATATTGGATTGAATCAAAAATTTTCACTTTAATCTCAAGCCAAAGTCAGATAGGCTCAAAATTGAATAGATAACAACCCCATCCTCAATCAATGAATGTCAATGTATTATTCAAGCACTCTCCTCTAGTAGTTCAGTTGTGGCTTGACATGGCCCCTAATCCACAAATGTTTGTAGGGCTACTCCCCCATAAGTGTAGGAGATTAACTAACCTTCTAAAAGCTAAGTACTTGAAATATAGGGACATCTCCACAAAGTTAAGCATCACTCTTCAAAGATCGCTTTCCTTTGTAAAAGACATTGCGCTTGGGGTCACTTAGAGTAGAAGCCAAACCCAGTTTGCAGAAACTCTATTTGCGACCTCATTTGAAGTTGCCATGATCTTAGCTTGATCCTTGGGCTTAGGCAATGCTTCCAACTATCCTTTGTCAAACCCCTGTGACCAAGGTTTTAGTTTATTGAAAAACTTCAATGAAACATTCATTGATGACAACTTTCTTTAATGGGGATTTCTTCGATGAGCTCTCTTTGACTTAATAAGGAGGGATCTCCAAAACAAACTATCCTTCCTGAATTATGAAATGAGTTCCAAGCCAATTGCACTATGCTAACTTTCTGCTTGATTTTGGTTGCGGGCTCCACCATCAAGTCTGATGGATTTTCGTCAGTATGAATCTTCTTCAACATATTTTCAAGCACATCCCCTATCTAGTCATAGCGCAATTCCTTTCCAAGTGAATTGCACTCAAACTATTACAGTGTAAGGTATATTCGTCTTGAATGCGCTCATGTTCTTCAAGTAACCTCTTCATTCAAAGCATCATTTTTCCCCTTTCTATTGCTGCTATCAACTCACCCTAGTTATCAAAAGTGCAATGAATTTCTGTAGCTTTGATAGCGACGTGATAGTTCCCCCTCCTAAAGGAATCAAATATCTTGATGTTGACTTCCTAAAATCCATATTTCTAGCTATACCTACAACAAAGTAGCTAACGGTCTTTGGTTGCTTTCCCAAAGCACAATGCCATCTTTGAGGTGCCTTAAGGATATCAAATGATCCATTTGACTATTTCCAAGTGTTCTTCCCCAGCTAGGAAAGAAACCTACTAATGATCAGAACAACATAAGCTAATTTAGGCTTGTACACATCCCAGCATACATCAGACTTCCAACTGCTCATGAAGGGGACTTTTGACATTGTAGCCTTCTCTCCATATGAAGGACTCTTTTTAGTGGATAGTTAAACATGATTCCCTAGAGGAATTACAATGACTTTTCATAGTCCATGTTGAATCTTTGAATGACTTTTTCAACATAAGCTCCAACGACAATCTCCGAAGATCTGCTTTATTGGACCCAGGTCTTTTATGTCGAAGACTTTGCTGAGCTCACTTTTCAACTTCTTGATTTTTTAAACATTACATCCAATAACCAGCATGTCATTGACGTACAATAGTAGGGCTATGAAATCTCCATCACCATTGTTCTTCACATAGACGCAGTAGTCTAAGGCAGTTCCCTGGTATTTTTATTCAATCATAAATAAGTCAAACTTCTTGCTTTAGAACATACGAGCTCTTATTTAACTGACACACATGATGCTCTTCCCCTTCACTTCAAGGGGTTGTATCATACAGACCACCAAATTTCAATGAAGGAAAGATATCCAAATCCAAATGTTCAACCTAGAGATTGAGGTTTGTTGTAAAACATAGTACAACAAGGATTGATGATATCCACAATATCGATGAAAAGATTTCTTCAAAGCTAATCCCTTGCTTCTTGAAAAAGACACATCACAACAATAGATGATCTTTTCTCCTTCAAGTACCACAATTTGTAGCCAAACTCATCTTCTCGAAAACCAAGGAAGACACGTAGGAAAATGCTCAACACTCACAAGTGTTTCCAAGAAAGATATTTCCCTCTCCAAGCATTCTCGAAAATCTTATTGCCAAAGGGAATGATGGGTGACCAAGTAATGAGGTGTACCACTATCATAAATGCCTCAACTCAAAATATCTTTAGCAACTTGGTGTGTGATTGTGAACTCTAGACTTTTAACTAGTGTTCGATTCATCCTCTTTGCAATATCATTCAGAGGCAAACTCTTTGGGTCCTCTCATATTGAATACCTTGAACTTAACAATGTTTGTCGAACTGTATTCGCCTTCGTTATCGATAAGCATGCACTTTAGGATTCCTATCTCCCTTTTTGATAACTAAAGCTTCTTGAACTTGTCAAGCACTCCATTCTGACTTCAAGGGTGTAATAACTTGCTTAATAATAATAATAACAATAATACTGGTAATAATAATGCTAACCTCATTCAAATTAATTGTATTCAAATTACTAGTAATAATAATACTGGTAATAAAAGGATAGATGCCAGGAGTTGCTGACCTAGGAACCACTCTTGACTGTTTCTCGAGGGCTTGGCTGCTATCAGTGTAAGATAGGGGGGCTGGTGTTAACATGCATGTTGTCCGGAGGCATCGAAAAAGTTCGAATAGTATTTTATTATCATTTTTTTTTCCTTTTAAATAATATCTACCCCATAGATCTGGAGTTCTGCAATGATCCACTGGGGATTTCTTGTTGATTTAGGGCAAACTTGACGTTGTTTTAGACAGAGGGCAGCATTCTCTTTATCATTTAAAGCATTATGTTGTGCTGGCCGCTGAGGTTCATAGATTTAGACTTGTATTCATTTTTTAGTTAACAAAAGTCTTAGTTAGTTTTATAGCGTCTCAAGGATCCCAAGATCTTTCTTACTGAATCTTTCTTAGAGAATAGCCATGGCCAGAATGTCTTAAGAGTTTGCTAGAGAGAGGAAAGTTTAGAACCCAGTAGCAGAAGGAGAGGCTCACCAGTCTTTCTTCCTTCGCTCTGTAGTTTAGAACTTCAAGATCTCAGCCTCTACAGTTCCACACTTTGGGAATCTAGCCCTGCAACAATCAATTTTCCAGCCCCTTCCTCAGTGGACTGGGGGGTATTCATAGCAGACGCTAGTGGCCGTCCTGTTAAATCTTTGACCAGAATTTGAGCGGTTCTATCAAAATCAGGCTTTCGAAGATCATCTTCAATGGTTGGATCTTCGAAGACTAGGTCTATCAAAGAAACTGGATTGCTTCGAAAGTTTATCCCTTCAAATTCGATGTTTCCTTCAAAAGGATCTTCGAAATATTGTCTTCGATGGCAAGCTCTTCGAAAGCCTATTCCTTCAAAATCAATGGTTCAAAAATATCGAACCCTTCAAAATATCATCTTTGATAGAAGGATGTTCGAAATCTTGTGCCTTCGAAATCGATGGTAGGTTCAAAATATCGTCTTCGATAGAAGGATATTCGAAATCTTGTGCCTTCGAAATATGGTTCAAAAATGCTGAACCCTTCAAAATATCGTCTTCGATAGAAGCATCAGTTTTGCAGAAGCTTCTATCTTAATTTATTCGGACGTTTGAAGACTATGGATCTATCGAAGGAACTGTTTCTCTGCTGTTCTTTAGAACTTCATCCCTTAGTTCCCCCTGATCTATTTGGGCCGCCTGTTCAATGTTTGCTCCTTTAAAATCAGGGAAGGTTTGAAAGTACCGAGCCCTTCGAACAGCCACCTGGGATGTTACTGTTACCCATTTTGAAAACTTTTTAAGTGCAAACAACTATACAGAAAAGTGTTATGATATTACGAAACTAAGTAAGAAGAAAAAAATGAGAAATTATGATGATGATTAATGAATATATATCACTTGTAACACTGTTTATCAGTGTGATATATGATAAAGGTAAAGTAAATTTTATCGATCAATTATATCATATACTATAGTATGATATTTCTGTTGCGCATGCGAAAGTAATTTTGATATAAGACATAGTATAATACATATATGAATATTTATTGAATATCTCATAATGTTATTTCTATTATTTCTTACAAAATTTGTACATGTTTTGAAATTCATGTTATATTGTTATCACTGGGATATTGTTTTACTTACAAAGTCTGTATTAAAAATTTCTACTATTTTTAGTGGTAGATATGGCATTAGAATTATAATGATGATTAATGAATTTATATTCCACTTGTAATACTGTTTATCAGTGTGAAATATGACAAAGGTGAAGTAAATTTTATCGATAAATTATGTCATATATGGTATGTATTTCTATTGCACATGCGAAAGTAATTTTAATATAAGGCGTATCATAATACATGCATAAATAATTATTAAATATCTTATACTGTTATTTCTATTATTTCTTACGAAATCTGTACATGTTTTTAAAATTCGTGTTATATTGTTATTGTTGGAATATTATTTTACCTACAGAGTCCGTATTAACGGACTCCTGCCATTTTTAGTGGTAAATATGACACTAAAAGAAACATTGAAAATGGTGAGAGATATCAAAAATTGCGGCAAGTTGATTTTAAATTTTATGTTACATGTTATCAAAGTGTAAGTTCTGATATCTTGGTTGCTAATAACTCGAATAAATTGTAAAAGAAAGGTCAAGTATTGGTAGACGGGACATCACACATTCAGCATAGTTCTTAAGCGTATCTTCGAGTGTTGGCACCAATCTTCTCTGTACAAGGACCTCTAGGCCTTTCATTCTCACATGGCTAAGCATGTTTTGCCCACCTTACTTTTGACTACTCTTTAGGGCATGTTTGGGAAAGCCTCAAAAATGGGCTAAAAATTTAAATAATAATATTTTATTTTTATTATAAATTTTAATAATTTTATTTCACATCCAACACAAATTTCAACCTTAAAAATCAACTTTATTTCACATCGAACACAAATTCTAACCTTAAAATCAACTTTGTTTCACATCCAACACACCTCCCAATATTAAAATAAATTTCTTTCCCATCAACTCTATAAAATAAAATATTTTCTCTTTCCTTACCCAAATTTATCCTCCAACCAAACAAGCCCTTAGTAACTCTAACTAAATACTATAGCAAACCTTAGCCTTTAGCTTGTAAAGGAAGAATCGTTCCACTCATCTTAGTGTAGTCAAGGTAAGTTTTACAGGTATCCACTAATCTTTACTGAAGATACAATTTAACTTTCTTTGTCCAAATTCCAAGTAGGGATGAGGTTAAGACAAAATTAGGGATGTGCCAGACTCTATCAGCCTCAACTTGCATTCAAAACTAGCCTCGATCACGATTTCCCCTTGACAACTCCAAAGTCACAAGATGTGTAAGTCCAAAAAGAATCTTTTGGCTTGCCACATGATATGATTAGTCTATACTCACACTATATCTTAGTAGGTCAATCACTCAACACTTTCTTCGATGTCCGACATTACCATGAGCTAGTCCTCGATGACTGTGGAGGTGGTGCTTGAAGAAAACGACATGGGTCATTCTACTTCCTTCTTTGAGTTCTTTTGCAACTTATGGAAATCCCTCCCCAGGTGACCTAGCTTGTTACATTACTAACCTCCAAATTTTTCCTTCAAGGAAGCTAATTTTCCTCAACACTGGCCTCTTTCCTAGGACTTTCCTCTATTCTGGCTTCTACCTTTCTTCTCAACAACCAAGGCCTCACTTTTTGAAAACCCTAGACTTTTTTAAGTCCCTTCATTTATCCAGCTTGCAAAAACAAAGTTCACGGAGAAAACTTCTTCCAAAGGTGGCTCCCGGCTGGGTTGTCCCCACGGGGACATCCGAGCCGGCCGCAGACGCCGGAGGAGGTGGAACCAAGGCAGACGATCCACACTCTTGTGCCGGCGCGCCGACAATCTCCTCGGCCGGGGGAGCCGACGATTGCGTCACCCCAGCATCCTCGGCAGGCGATGCTTCATCGTCTGCCAGCGTGATGGCGTTCTCCACCGGCGAGATCGTGCAAACTCCACTGGAGAGAGAGCTCGAAGTAGCACAAACTCCCAGCTTCGACGGCAAGCCTCCCCGAACTGGAGAGGTTGATTCGAGGCCTCTTCGGGGCCTCCTTTTGAACAGAAGGCCGCCTGGTACTACACTACTGAAGGAGACTATAGGAGTTTCCCAACCACCTGATAGTGAAGTAAGGTGGGATTGCAGTTCGTCATCGAACTTGCACATCTACATTGTCGTAAGTTGATTTATGATGCTTTATTAGCAGCCATATTCCTCTCATACAAGCCATCCAACTTCATCCAAAGATCATGAGAATTGTTTTACTCCTTTCTCTAGGGTAGAGTACACATCCGTACAACCACATCAAAAGCCACATTAGAATATGGATGATATTATCTCATCTAAATTCATCATTTCCCCAGATTAGTGAATATCAGTTTATTTGAGATGCCTAGAAATGATAGATGCAATTTCTTGAATCTTAGGAAATCTCATATTCTTCACTTCCTGATGTCATACTTCTTCCCGTCCAAGCTCACTATCCTAGTCACCATCCCAAAGTCTATCTTTATAATTGTATAAAACCAAAGTTTTGATACCACTTACAGGCATGAAAAGAAGACCACAAACTATGTCAACAAAATATTTTTGACAAATAAAGTCAAACAAAGTTCTCAAAAACCTTGAATTTTTTAGTTACAAACTTTGACAATGACATGGAAGAGCAAAATTATAAAAAATACTCTTCTAAAGGATCTTGCACTACTATAATCTAGGCCGCTACAATGATTTTTTACATGGGAAGTGTAACAACTCAAAATTTCCATTAGTCTGACAACTACCTATGTAGAATTTGAATTAAGTCTTCTTTTGGTGCTTTGATAACACACCAAAGAGTCATTGGAGTCTTCATCTAAGTCTCACTACTTAAACGAAAAGAGAGACCTTTCACTGTTCTTTCATCTTCTTCTCTCATGACAACAGCAGCAGAGCTCAAAGACTAGATCTCCCCTGATCTAGATCAACATCACTGGGCTTAACCTCTTAGTGAACATCTCTAGCTGCACTTCTTCGTAGATGACTTTACACCAACAAAATTTCCCCTAAATAGCATCAACTACACAATAAACCCACACCATCGCCCCTTTTATGACCTAAGAAAGATCCAATAATCTTTAACCTGATATTTCAAAAATGCCCTCGCGCATCATTGACCCATGCAAGCACTCAATGTGTCAATTCGGTTGTGGGCTAACGTCAGCTCTACTCAATTATTTGTAGGTCTATGTAGCCACTCGCCGATTGTCTGAGACTCCTTAACTTTCTAAAAGCACATGTTTAATTTAGTTTCTCATCAGAAATCAAACCTCAATTTTAACTAATGTTTGTCAAAAAACATCAAACCACAAAGAATCCAAACCTTGCCAAACTCTATCTGTGGCCCTTCCTTCATTCGAATTTGCCATGACCTCAATTTGATCCTCGGAATTGGTCAATGTTTCCAAGGGTCCTTTTTCAAACACCACCCTTTGTCACTTTGATGAAGCTTTCTCTTTTTTTGAAGATTATGAAGCTTTCTTTGATGATGACCTTTCTTATAAGGCTTTCTTTCTTAAAATTGTGATAAGACTTTCTTTCACAAGCCCTCTTTCCACTTCCTCATCCCCATAAGGAGTAATCCTCAACATTTAATTTCAAGAAACAGGGGCAACCCAGAAATATATGCAACTATTAAAAAGATCTACAATAAAAGTTCTTGTTAAAGGAAGAACTGCTATAAAAAAAACATAAAGGAAGCAACTAGGTCATAGTTTATACAGTGCAAATAAGCTGGTTTAAAATATGCATGTATATGTATGTACACAAATAATCAATAGTGTGCATCAGTGCATATGACGAAGCGCACCATCTTGTACGTCATATAAATTGAAATAAATCTGACTGCTTCTAAAAAATATATCTGACTCAACAGGCTTTTCCAGTTAAAAGGAAGTGGCATGCTTAAACAAAGAATTAATTTTTATAAAGTACACGGAACAAAAAGGGATTAAAAAGGAGAAAACAAACGCATCTTTGCAGCGGCGAGCCGCTCTCAAGCAAAATAAGATAATAAGGCAATTAAAAGTCGCTCACCTTTTCGGCTTCATTCCTGAACCTAGCAAGGTTCTCGTAGTTCTTGTACTGTTTCAGCCTCATCTCCCGATACTTCTCCCTCGAATAATTCAACCTCTCCCATGGGATCCCCTGAATATCCTTCCCGTTGCGGTATTCAACGGCCGAGGTATCAGTCTTCTGCTTGCCCTACGCACCAATTGCAAACCATCACGAAATTCAAAAAAAAAGGCGAAGAAACTCCAGTCATCCATGCTTCGTGTAGAAAAATTACCACCTGAACGTCATTGGCGTAATCGGAGTCTCCATAACTCCTGTCCTGCCCGCCCTCCCAGAACTCCTCGTCTTCGAAATCGTCCATGCTGTAGTAATCATGGATCCTATACTCTAAATCATCATTCAGAAAAACTGCCATCCCACTGTACCACCGCCTCGAAGAAGTGTTTGATCAGTAACGAATCTGAAAGGTAATATAAGATTCTTTTACAATTAAAAGCCAAATCCTTTATTCTCTATCAAGTCTTTAAAAAAGGGGGGAAAAAAGATTGAAACAAAGCAACAAACAAAAAAACCTCAATCATTCGGGCAATGCAAAATCACCTTGATCAGCTCGAGCGGCTTAATAAACTGAGGATTTGTAGATTTCTTCCTCGAAATACTGCACATACCAGCTTCGAAGCGCGACGAAAACCGCCCGAAAAATTCACGACGAAGGAACACGGATTAGGTTTTACGCCGGGCAGCCGGGATTTATAGGAAGAGGTGGGAGTCTGCCCGCGGGAAACTCAGAAACTCACTACAAACTCACTTATATTTTGCTTTATTCAAATTTAATTTAACTATAGTTTAAAATAACCTATCTCAAATGATTCAACTTATTGTTATTGTTGCCTTGGGATCCGTAAGACAACATCCAGAGAGTACACGTGGAAGCTTCAATGGAACCAATCCTCGCGAAGCGGTCCAATGACACAAGGCGAACGGCAGGCGACTTCCTCAAAGCCGAACAACCCTCGAGTCGAAAAGTCTTCAGGTCGAACAACGAGATTCAGAGAGAGTACGCGAAGTGGCCCCTTGCACCCCATTAAAAAGGTCTGATCTGCCCCAAGCGTCGTACGTCCATATCAACATAGTCGCCGGTTTGTCAGATAGGAAGAACAGTCTTTAAAGTACCCTAGGTCATCCCCTACACATCAGAATCAAGAAAAAATTCAAACTATAAATTGTAATATAACAAGAGAAAAGGGGACCCTTTTTCTCTGCCCCATTATCGCCAAGAAATCCCAATGTATCTAGTTTTTCGACTAGTGAATTCTCTTCAAAGCTGCCCAGATAGAGGCGCAGTGGTTTTCTATTTTACCGATTTTAACATCAAAACTTTGGTCCCATATTTGCTTTTAACAATTATATTTAAAATAGAAAATTTAATGGATATAAATATAAATTAAATTTGAGTTAAGTCATTCAAATAACCTGCCTCATTCAGCTGTCTTGCCTTTTTTTCTTTTCCTTTTTTTTTTTTGGTTTTTTTGAGTAAAGCTGTCTTACGTTCTGATTCATCAGTAACGGCAGTGGGATTTACGAGGGAGCGGGTCCCACAGTTGACGTGGCCGTTCCTGGTTTGGCGTCCGCACCGACAAGCTTGCCGCTAGAAATGCTAGAAGCATCGGAGCCGCTCGGCCACGTAATTCTGTTGAGGGAGAATCTTTTTTTTTTTGAATTCTATTAAAATATAATAAAAAAATTATACCCAAATCTCTAATTTAAAATTTAATATCATGTAAATTTATAATTTTTAAAAATTAATATTTAAATTTCTCCCAGAAGTAGGCTATGAACGTCTCTCATAATTTGTAAAATTTTAAAAATTAAGATCAATATATTTTCTCTCTAATTTTAAAAATTTGAATGAAATTTACCATAAAATTTATTTACGTAGATGCATCTGTTTTGATAGGCATATAGAGAAGAGATAATTAGATAGGAATATAAATAATAGATATAAATTTAATTAAAATATAATATGATATTATTAAATGAATATATAAATCTTAAATTATGGTAAAAAAAATGGGGCTTTATTTAACTCAGCTCGTTCACAGCCCCGCAGAAAAGCAATTACCAACTACTAAGCTGTAGAGTGCATGTTGGTTTAATGTCATTATGATAAAAAAAATTAATTATTTAATTTGATAATATATTTAAATTATATTATAAATATTTATAAAATTATTATTTTAAAATAATGGGAAATTTACATACAGAATACTGAATTCATTACAAATTACGTATTTCACCATCTTGTAGTAAATATTACACATATCACACTCTGCTTATGGGTTCTATATTTCTATTGTAACAATAGAAATGTAAGAAGAGTGTGATATGTATAATATTTACTACAAGATGGTGAAATACGTAATTTGTGATGAATTCAGTGTTCTGCATGTAAATCTCCCATTATTTGGGAGATTTACATACAGAACACTGATGAATTGCGTAATATTTACACATATCACACTCTTTTTATATTTCTATTGTTACAATAGAAATGTAGAACCATATGCAGAGTGTAATATGTGTAATATTTACTAAAAGATGGTGAAATGCGTATTTTATGATGAATTCAGTGTACTATATGTAAATCCCCCTAAAATAATATCTAAATACCACTTTAATTATAATAGACTGAGACATAAAAAAATTTGCACAAGTTCGCATGACGTCCAAGTTTGGAAATTATGCTCGTGTTCAAGCTTATTTTAGATTTCATTATTTAAACTTATTCACAAACAAGCAAATGAAGCTCAGTTCATCTACAAATTAATGAGCTCAGCCGAAATTCAAGCTTATTGATGAACAATTATTGAGCTCGTTATCAAGCCAATTTTTGAGCATGACATCAAATTTATATTAAGCTATCTAACTATGCACATATCAAGTTAATAAATAAAACTTATTTATGAACAATTCAAAGATTATTAAATTGAATTATCAACTAGAGAAATAAAATAACTAAGGTTTTAAAAACCGGACCGGACCGGCCGGTTCAACCGGTCGAACCGTGAACCGGTCAGCCAACCGGTCCGGTTTAATTTTATAACCGGATCCGCTTAAAACCGGCCAGAACCGGTCTAAACCGCGGTTCAACCGGTCAACTGGTGAACCGGTACGGTTGGACCGGTTCAGTTTAAAATTAAAAATAAAGATTTTCTAAACTCTGGGTCCTTAACTCAACCTCCGTTCTGCGGCCTCTACTCACGAGATAGTCACGAACTCGCGATTTCTCTTGCATCACACTCTCCTCTCCAGCCTCCATCCTTTCGAAATGATTTAGTATTTTAGTATTTTAGTGATATGAAATGATGAAATGAGTATTTTAATATTGATAAAGCATATATTTGTTAAGATCTTTTAATGATGTACTAAATATTATACTCAATTTGTGATTTGCGAATATTTTGTTAAGTTATTGTTATTTCGATTTACTTGGAATTATTTTTCGGGTTATTGACATAAGATATTATTTGTTAAATTCAATTATTAAACATTCATTTTTGTCTAATTATTGTGTTGATGTGTAAATAATATATATCTTAACTATATTTATATTATATTTTATTAGTTTTTTTAATTTTTACTTCATCCCGGTTCGACCCCGGTTCGACCATTGAACCTTGAACCTTGAAACTTTCAGTTTACCGATTCTGAAGTCGGTCCGATTTTCAAAATCTTGAAAATAACTAAAAATAAATAATTTATTATTATACAACATAAAATAATAATATTATTACAAAATATATCATAGTATTAAAAATATCATTAATTAATCCTATCAACAAGCCTCTTCGAGCTTTGAGCGAGAATTTTCACAATCTTCATGTGTTTGTTCACATAGTTGAACATTGTTTTGTTCAAGTTCATTTATTTAGGAGTTGAGCTCTTAAAAATACCTAAAACTCGTTTATTAATTTATTTTTTTTATTTTACGTCTGGACATCACAATTTCATTTATTTTATTTAGAATTTGTAATAATAATAATATGATTAAAACTTAAGATCTTATGATACCAGGCAAACTTCTTTCCCACTAAACTCATATAAGACGGTCAAATTTGATGAAAATCATATAAGACGGTCACCAAAAAATATTTCTTCCACTATACAGCAGAGTTTAGGTACCAAAACAAATCACAAACTCGTCAGCTAAAGTGGGTACAAGACTTCAACAACTAAATTAAGCCTTGAGAGCTTTATGTACACCGAGAACGAATGTCACTAGCATTAATATGCTGTCACTGGAGAAATTATTAAGGTTTCGGGCCCCGAACCATTCGGTGCCTAATCGCAGGGCACGTGTGCACAAGTTCACCCAGGGTGCACACATGGTGTGGCGCTTTATGATTGGGCCACGAATAGTGCATGCACCGAACCCAATAATTTTGTGTCACGGAGTTACGTTGGCTCCAAATGGATGGACTGATTCCTTTGTTCTGTTTTTCAGCGACGTGACGAGTTTTTGTCTCTCTCCTTCCAGCTCGGCAAACTGAAGGCTTAGCTGGGAGTATCTGCCATGCACTTCGTGTAGTTCATTTTCTACAGCTGCATTCCTTCTCTTTAGTTCAAGCAAATCTTTTATCAGCTCATTGATGTCCCTGAAGCTCTGGAATACTGCCTCCTCGTCACTGTGGTGCTTCAGGAATGAGCTGAGGAACAGCCGGCCAGAACAAAAACAATCAGTGGTTGACGTAGTAATGAATTGGATGGCTGCATCAAGCGAATTACTAATTTTCTACTGCTGAGTTAAAGCTTCCTGAATTTTGAGCCTAGTGTGTAAATACTTGGATGATGTAAATAAGATTGAAAATGGTAAAGAAATGACGACACAAAGAAGAGTATATGGTGCAGATAGTATGGAGCATGACCTGTTGGGTCTATTAAGTGGCATGACAAAGCAGCCTTATGTTAGTTAATTGGATGGATTGAGTCCATAAGTTTGATTGGGTATGTTCGATCTATTTACGTCTGTCAGGGGAATCAAGTTGAGTTCACTCTAGTTATAACTAATCAAGTCAATTTGATTTAGTTAGTTCGATATAGTTTCAGTTTATTTTATTTTTATGTTAGTTGTGTTATCTTGCTTTATCTAGTTGTAGTTGTTGTTTTCATGTTATCTTGTTTAATGACACATCTACCGTTTTGGGATGCAATGTTGGGAACTTTTCTAATTGTAAGTTGGAAAAGTCTCTAAATTTCATGGATTTCATTTCAATAAATATATCCTATGCCTCCATAAAAAAAAAAAAATCTCCAATGCATATGCAGTAGGAGAGATACAACTGAAGTAAAATGATCTAACTAGAAATAAGAAAAATATAATAGGAGATAATTACAAAAAAGAGTCTAAATTTATATTAGATTTCTAGCACTCTCCCTTAAGCTAGAGCATAGATATCCATCAAATCCATCTTGACACATAGTTCTGAGAAATATGAAGAACCTGAACACTTTATAAACATATTCGCTAGTTCAAATGAAATGAGGGATTGAAATCCTTTTAGATAAGACTGCATCATGAATAAAATAACAATCAATTTCAATATGTTTTATACATTCATAAAAAACTAAATTGCTAGCGATGTAAATAGCAGGCTGTTTATCACAATGCATAATCATGAGTTGAGAGATAGGAAAATCAAGTCCTTAAAAAAATGTCTTCACCAACATTTTCATACATGCAATATGTGTCATAGATTTGTTTCTTACTTTTCAAGTGACTAGATTTCCTCTCACAAAAACAGAATAACCTGAAGTGGATCACTTATCAGTGATTGATTTAGCATAGTCAGCATATGCATAAGCTCTACTTAAAGGTGATTAGCCTTAGTATATATAACTTTTTACCAGTGCCTTTTTCAAATACTTAAGAATCCTAATGATAACTTTGGATTTTACATATATTGACTGACCACACTAATCGCAAAAGAGATGACAAGTCTAGTGATTCAAATAGATCAATTTCTCAACAAGACAAAACTAGCGAGAAAGGTCATCATACTGACCATAATCATAGCCAACACCACCAACATCCATAGGAATCATATGACTTATTTCCTCAAGTAGATCAGGCTCACCATCATCAAAAGAGTAGCTTCCTCAAGTAGATCAGTGACATTTTCTTTGAGAAAAAAAAATACTTCCACTGCCATATGTAATTTCAACACCAAAAAAATATTTGGAATGTTCCAGATCTTTTGTAACAAAAAGACTTTTCAAGGTGATATTTTACCTCACACATATATAATCACTATCTATCAGTAGAGTTATTCATATAAATAGCTAGAATCACAAATCCAGATAAAGAAGAATGAAGATAGAATGGTCAGTAGAGAAGCCTCATAAATTAACTTCAGCAACAACTTTACAAAACTTATTAAACTAAGCTCTAGGGCTTTGTTTTAGATGACCTTCCGAAACTAAAAAAATTTATTCTCTCCCTGATCAATATATCCCGGAGGTTGCTCCACTGGTTCAGTAAGGTCATCATAATGAAATGCATTCCATCTACAACATGTTCCATCCTTAATTAACTGCCACTTAAAAAAGCAGACGAATAAAATTAAGTTTGGCAACGAGTGAAAAAGCCTCAAAGTAATCCACACGATAAATTTGAGTATAACTCTTAGCAACCAAACGAGCCTTGGAGAGATCAATAGATCTATCTAGATGAAATTTAACTATAAACACCCAACTACAATCAATAGGATGAACTTTTAAGAGGGGATAGAACAAAGTCCAAGTATGTCGGCTATGATTGCAAGGTCAATCCCATCCTTCATAACACAGGCACGTAAATAACATTCATGTAACTTCTTCTATCAATAATTAATTCGCAATATTTCTCTCCATACTTAAAATAAGATTGGAAGATTGCAGTATGTCTCTAATCAATCTCTTTTTGGGGTATGACTAAGACACCTCACGACTGCTAATACTTGGTCTTCCAAAGCTTCTTCTGCATCACTAGCACTGTCACATGGGTCATGTATAAGTTCATCTTCACCATTTTCATTGACCTCATCATCATCAACAGTGAAATTTACAGCAAAGGGAATTGATAGACCAAAAGAATCATGAAGTCTACAGCAAAGGATAAATCCATATCTACAAGCACATAACCTGATAAGAGATGCACATTCAAGAGTCTGTTTTGAATATGAACGAATTGTCTCCAACCATACTGATCCAACCAAACTGATACGTAGAAAAAGGTTTGCACTTTACACATCCTGCTAACAGATTGAGAACCTAAAAGTTACATTACTATAAATTTTCACGCTCTTGGAAACTAAGCACTTGTAAGCACCAATTTTTGTGTTCTAATGGAAGCGTGCAATGGCATGAGAAAGGGGAAAAAGGCATTATAATAATCATTAAGGTTTCTAACACATCAAGCATCTAATGGAAACTGTTACCAGAAAAATTTACCTCTGGAGATGACCTTCTAGCTTCTTCCTCACTTGTAATGATTCTGCAAGCTCAAGCTCCAGAGCTAGTACCCTTTCTAATGAATTTCCAAAGGCAGGAAGCCTTTTATATGTTGGGAAAATGCTTTCCAGTTGCTCATTTACCTGCATGAAAAAGCTTCAAGGATGTAAGTTAATGAGCATATCTGAAAGATCGTGCCAGTAGTTTTTCATAAAGTAATTTAATGATTTCTCACGCATACCATATCAAGTTGTTGCAATTCTGTCTTAAGATCTTGAAGATCTGCAGTAAGGTATCTTTCATCCAATTGAAAATCAGAAGGCAAGTTATCATTTTTAAATCTTTCCAACTGCATGAATAGCAAATGGATACAATGAATAACGTTTTAGATAAAAATTCTTTGACTATCATGCATAAGCACGTAAAATTAGGAACAGATTTCTCAATCAGTATTCCATCAACAAAATTAATATTTTAGATTCTAGAAGCCTATGTTTGGATCCCTTCTTTGTTTCGAAATGAAATAATCCCTTCGTTGTTTCATATCTGAAAATCATGAGTGCAATCTCATGATGAATTCGTTTTGCCATTCTGTCCTAAGTGCATGATCCATCTGCATGCCATAGTTTGAATTCAACATTGCTATCGGTTATGTTGAGGACAACATCACTACCCTTACTGATAATTTCAAGTGATGGCATTATCTACCCAAAGTCTTATAAATATACCTGATTATGAAAAAGCTCCATGCTGGCCATTAGCCTCTGCTGTTCCATGAAATGTTCTTTCATATCAGCAAGCTGTTTTGCATTATTCTCCAAAAACATCACTCGGTCAGGTGCAATGTCCTCCACAATATTTTTCTGTCGAGTGCACATCATGAGATGCCTTATAAAACCTTAAAAAACCTAGTACAAATGGGAGTTAAAGATTTTTGTTTCCAATTTCAAAAAAGACAAGCAACGGAGGATGGTAAACACAGTAGAAACAATGAATTTACCTAAGAGAAAACAACAAATCACTAAAACATGAACATCAAAAGTTATCTAGCACAATTGTTTTGTAGGCGTATTAAGAAAACGGGGAAAACAGAGATGACAACACCATAATGGCAAAGAACAAAAAAAAAAGAATAACTGAAAAAAATTTAAAAAATAGGCACATTCTTGCTTATGGAAATACCGTAAACGCCATTTACAAGATAAACTAAATTTATTTTTCCTTACTCCTATTAAACAACTTAAACTTTTCATTAACTATCAAAGTTAGTATTACACTAGAAAACTTCTATATACAATAATATATAACTACAAATAAACTTTTTTAAATATTCAACATTTAAGTTAATTTTTTTAAACCAAATAATCCCGTACTGCTTGTCAGAACCTCTACCACTAATGAATAACTGAACTCAACTGCTTGAATCAAACGTTACTTGGTTCTAAATGAAAATGAAAAAAAGATTTATATGTGGGTCAACTTAAAGTAGCAGGAATTAAGTTTCTGAAGAAACACAGTACCATAATATTTTAAAAATGAGCTAACTAGCTTAAAGTTAATTCAAGTAAATCAAATTACTGCTTGCTCAAGTTGAATGCTCAAACATGAGCCTCCTGTAACGCTCGTTGGATCCACATCCTCCAATTCCCTGCATGAGTAAAGCTCGCCAGTCCCATTAACATGATCTGCACCACATTTAGTTACTTGATCATCAACAATGCAGCTGCCTCTTCCTGTGATTGGTGTCTCCTGGAAGACAACTGAAGTCCCAGAACATCCATTGCCAAGAAGTTCCCCTATTAATGTGGCTTTTCGATCAGCCACATGATGTCTTCTTCCAGGTCCAGTAGAAGTTGCCATATTCTCAAGCAAGCGTTTGACCAGGTCAAGCTCTATTCTGATCTTTTCTCTTTCCACACTGGAATCTTTCAAAGAATTTTCAAGCTTTAGCTTTTCCTCTTCGCAGCACTTGAGGCATAGAACAGTGCACTCAAGATCAGCCTTCATGCTCTCATAAGACTTAATCAATACTTTCCTATCCGTTGTAGTGGTCTGAAGTTCAATGTCAAGGTCAGAGAGTTCAATTGACATGTCTTCATTTCTTTTAGCAAGAGAAGCTTCATTTTTTTTTCTGTACTCAATTTCATCAAGAGCATTCTGCAACTTCATAAGCATTTCCTCCGCATATTTTTGGGAAACAGAGCACTGATTCCTCAGTTCTTGAAGCTTAGACTCATATTGTTCCTTGATAAAAGCTATTCTTAGTGATTCCTGCCCGACTATGGAGGAACTCTCTGACTCCCTTCTTTCACGAGTTTGATGATACTCGGCATCTGCTTTGTCTTTAAGCTCTCTAAGATGGATAGAAAGATTTTTGAACTGCTCTGTCTTCAGTGTCTGTTCTAAGAGTTTCTGATTAAGCTCATTGTGTTGTGATCTTAATTTTCGCAACTCACACTCACATGCATCAACTTTTGATCTAAGGAATACTACCACAATGTCTAACTCAACTTTTGACAACCACAGTTCATCCAGCTCCGCAACAAAGCTCAGCAACATATTTCTCAAGATACAACTTTCTACTTCATATTGGTATTTAGGAGGTTCAAAACAATCGGCTTCAAAAGATGCCTCTTTAGCATTCAAATCTTCAAAATTAGCCAATTCCATAAGGCTGTCATTTATGTGATGTACAAGACTTTGTTTTTCGCCAATAATGAGTTCAAGTCTGGATCTTGTGGACTGGAGATCAGTAGAAAACCGCCCAATTTCAGCAACGAATGCTGCTTTATTGGCTATGAAATTTTTGGTTGAAGTAACGTCATCGAGATGCATCAGGTAGAGCTCCTCAAGGGTATCTTCAGATTTCTTTTGGTGCTCAAGAATCTCCTCCTCCATAAAATACAGCTGATTTCTCATATATGTTACTTCAACATCAGAAAATATAAAATGCATGATAGCAGAAGCCAAGTGATTGTCCAAGTCAGCAACTTGGAGATGAAGAGATGAAGTTTCGGCATTTGTTTTTTCACAAGTCTCTTCATAATACACCAGATAATGTTGCATCTCTCTTTCAAGATCTAGAACCCTTGTCCTAAGATGACACAGTTCAGCATTCTGCTCATCAAGATACGAGATTTGCTTATTTGTCGCCTCCAGTTTTGATGTAAGATCTGCAACGACAATGTCTAGTTTTTCACGCACTTTCCTTTCAGAATGCAGTTGTTCACGCAGAAAATGCAAATTCTCTCTTAAGCTGGATAGCTCATTTTTCATTTTGACGGATGTCTCATTGCCCAACTGAATGGAGGACAACAGATTTTTGTTCTCTTGCAAACTTTCTGTCAGGCTTGATTTAGTTCTTGCAAGCTCCTCATTAACACTATCTGCAACAAGAAGTTTTTGATAAAAATCCCTGCACTCATCAGCTGTTTGTTGCAGTTCAATCTCAAGAATAGCCATCTTGGAGGACAACTCCCTATTTTTCAATTTGTACTTTTCTACAGTTTCGATGCTAAGCTTAAGCTTGTCTACTGTATCTTCAAGTTTGAACTCTAAATTTTCTACTTTTGCATTTGAAAGCTCCAGCTTTATCCTGATCTCAGCCAACTCAGATTCAAATTGCTGTTTCATGCCTGACATGTGCAACTCCTTCGCATTTAGTGTACGTTCAGCAATCTCTCTCTGTTCATTTATCAACATCTGCTCTTCATGCAACTTGACTAGTTTATGGCATGTTACCTGCTGGAACTGTTCCAAGCAAGAAATTAAGGCATCATAGTTCTTACCGTTTAATTCTTGTGGGACAAAAATGTCATCAAAGAGAGAGCTGCCTACTTGCTGATAAAAGGAAACTACATGATCGCAAAGATTAGCTATTTTTGACAAGAAACCTTTACTTGTTAATTTGTGACTTTCTGCAGTTGTCGTGGTCAGCGTAAGTTTATCTACTGTATCATGAAGCTCAACCTGTAGCTCTTCAACTTTCATATTTGACAGCTCTAACTTTCTCCTAATCTCTTCCAACTCAGATTCAAAATGCTGCTTCATGTTAAAAATGTGTGATTCCTTCTTGTCTAATGCACACTGAGCAACCTCTCTTTGTTCTTCAGCCAACTTCTTCTCTTGATGTAGCTTGATTAGCTTATGGCATGCATACTGCCCAAAATGCTCTAAGAGAAAGATTATGGCATCACAGTTCTCATAATCTAGTTTCTCTGGTACAGAAATATCATCAAAGAGAGAGCAACTGACTTGCTGATTACAAAAAATCATTCCGTTGAAAAAATTAGTCATTTTTGATAACAACTGTTTATTATTTGATCTTTGCTTTTCTTCCATTTCTGTGCTATGCCTAAGTTGCTCTACTACATTATGAAGTTCTAACTGTAGATTCTCTACGTTCAAATTAGATAGCACTAGACTTGTTATGAGTTCTTCCAAATGAGATTTAAACTGCAGTTCCAAGCTTGAAATGTCTGAATCCTTCACAAATAATATCCCCTGAAAAAGATCTCTCTGTTTTTCTGCCAACTTCTTCTCTTGATGTAGCTTGATAAGCAAATGGCGTGTTTCCTGTTGTAGCTGTTCTAAGAAAGAGATGATGGCATCACAATTCTCATTATTTAGTTCCTCAGGAGCAGAAATATGACCAAATCTGGTGCAACTAACTTCCTGAACACAAGAAATCATACCATTGCACAGAGCTCTCAATCTGCATTGCAGATATGTAGTACACTTTTGCAGATTAGAATTCAAAGAACACTGAATATCATAGCTTTCCTTTAATGATTTTAAGTCTTCAACCATGGAGTTTATTTTGCACTGAATATACGTTCTCTGTAATATTTCCTCTTTCAGCATAGTTTCAAGTTCCAATTTTTCAGCTACAGAAGCTTTATACATGCTTTCATATGCTCCATATTCTCCAACCAACCTTTGACATTCTGCAACATTCTGAGCAAGAAAACTCTTTTTGTCTAAAGCAGCATGAAGTTTTACTTCCATGATATGGTTCTTGGACTCCAAATTATCATATTTCTTGATGTATCGTGCTTCAGTTTTCCTTAATGTATCTGCCACATCCCTTAAATCATGTAACTTAAGTGTCAGCATTTCCTTGTCAATGGTACAATGATCCAATTGTTGCTGAAGCTCAGTGATCATCGAGTTCATGTGCCCAATCCCATAGAATACATCACGCAGTGTTTCATGTAAAATACAAGTGTAAACTTCCAAATGGTTGCTAACCATATGTGCCTCTAAAATTTCTGTCTCTTTGCCGGCATGGAGCTGTTTCAGCTTATTGAAAAATATTTCAGTCTCTACCATAGTATTACCATTATCTGATAGTAGTTCAGAACAACAGCAAAAATCATTCATATTTTGAATTTTACAAGATTTCAAACAAACGCTTTTCAGCTCCTTCTGATCTTTGGCAAACGGAATTGAAGGAAGAGAGTTGTATCTTTCTTTTTCTGTGGGGAAATGTGTTGAAAATAAGGGATCCTTTTTCTCCTGCATGACATCAATTTCATAAACCATGGATGTATCAAGTAATTTTAAATCTTTAGGAGCATTTCCTATCTCCAAATTAAATTTTGAGACCATGGGTGACCCAGTCTTAGAAGCTTCTTTAATCTCATCAATCGAAGCAAATTTGTTGAGCATTTGATCATTTAAGTTGTCTGATGTATCATTTAGCATTGGAGACAACTCTTGATCACTACAGGTTACTGCAATCTCACGTTGAACTTCTGAAAGTGCTGGTCTCTGTTGTTGGCTTAAAGGAGCCAACCATTCTGCTCTATACCAATGCGGCATATGTTCAAAGAGTTCATCAAGATGTTCTGAAGAGGCACCAGAAAGTGCTTCCTTTGCAAGAGTCTCATTTGCCTCAAACATGGACAAAACTTGGAATGAAAGTAGCTGAAGATCTTTTTGCATACGATCAACTGCAGTGCTATAGTTCCAGCGGACCCTTTTGAGCATTGTTTCAGAGGACATGGCCCGTTTCTCTAATTCTTTCACATAGGATTTTAATGCTTGTTGTTCCTCAGAAAATCTCATTAACTGTGCATTCATGTCATGTTGTAATTTGTCATTTTCATTTTGAAGAGCAGAAATCATACACAAGCAAGAAGTATGCTCAGCCCTAAGATTCTCCAATTCATGTGCTGTTTGCTTTTGCCCTCCTTCAAGCTCGTGAATAAGTGATTCATAGTAACATTCCATTTCCGAAATCCTTTTTGTAAGGGATTCATTCTGGACTTTTGATGCCTCCAATTGCTCAAGAAGTTCACACATCTTCTCATCAGTAATACCTGCAACTCTTATATTTACTTCTTAAGTTTTATAAAGTCCAAAATTTACAAAACAACAGATGGTAACACTCAAGCAAACATACCTTCCGAAGAAACATCATTAAAGCACCTTCCCTCATGCTTCCCTTGGGCATGTTTTTCGGACTGTACGTTCCATGTATTTAGCTTAGTCGGGTAAACTCCTCCCAGTAGTCCTGATGAAGATTCCTGTGTAATACTTTGTTTCAGATTCTCAATCAAGCATCCCAGAGAACCGAACTCCGAGTAAAGAAAATCAAGTTCCCTTTCACCGTATGCAAAGCATGCCTTCTTTTGGATATCTCGAGCTTTGCTTTCAATAAGCAATATTCCTTGAAGCAAATTTGACTGACAAACATAAGGCAGATGGCTGTTCTCTGCTGCAGGAGTACTGCTAACAAATTTATTGTGTAGTGAGTCAAAAGGTGAGCAGCATTTCATCTGCACAAAAGAAGTTTTCATTCTAGAATTATGCAGAGCATTTGTAGCAATTTTTAGCTCTTCAAGATCATTTTTAAACTTCAAAATTTCAGATTTGATTATGTTGACTTCTTTGGCCAGTTTGTCTCCAGAAGCAATCTCTATCGATAGATGCTGACCTAAGAGTTTTGTCTCAGCAGATAATTCATCAGAGAAACTCTGTAACAACATTGCTTCTGATTTAAGTTGCAAAAATGCTGATTCTGCTAGTTCGAGCCTTGTATTGAGTTTATCATTCTCTTCACAAGTAAAAGACATGTCATTATCATTCGAACAGTCTGTACTCCATCCCTGACTCCGATCATTCCTATGCTGCTGTGTCAAAAGCTGCTTAGAGTTCAGGTCTCCTTTCTCTATACTATAGATATGACCAGGAGTATATCCAATCACCTCACCTGAGAATGTGCTCTTGGAGCAATCATTTTCAGGTATGCTAGAGACATCAAGCTTTTCAGTACATAAACTGTCCGAGGTATGTGACAATATATCAACACTAGCAGGTGAGTCTTCACAAAATTGATCCACACCCACCTCTTTGAGGGAAGGAAGTACTATTGATTCACCTTTGGAAATGCTCCTTAAGTTAACCTGAAAGAAAAAAATATATAACAAACTAAGTACAATGTTCTATATGTGCTTTTGCAGACTAAAGTGCCACCAGTGATAAAAAGATGTAAATCTAGTGTACTAGAGAGAAGAGAGTTGCAAGATCAAATTCTAATTCATTACATTGTGAATTGGTTCGAATTTCAAGCTAGGTGCCTAGCAGTCAAGGGAAGTACCTTGACTATGAATTGATAAAATAATTGAAAGATCACCGAGCAAGTTACAAACGGGAAGTGCCTGGTTGACAGCCCTAGTTGTCCCTTCCCTAAAATAGTCTTCAAAATTAGACTTCCCATTATGAAAAACAGTAAAAGGAGGATATGAAGGAAAAAGAAAAGGGGATACACCAACGGAACGGACAACTAACAGGCCGGAAGGTCACAATCAAATTTGAAGGATACATGGCATTATTGCCCTTTCTATTGACAAACCACAGGCAGATGAAAAAGTCAAAACAATCATTTTTTATGCATTTTTTTAAATCATGAAAAAAACAATTATTGGCTGATCTCCATAATCAAGTTGTTTTCACCAAAATATATTTTCAAGTTTTTTTTGATGGAATTATAGTGTGAAATGTTTTTTTGAGATCATTATTGTGTGAAATTACACCCTACATGAATTGCTAATTCAGGACAAGTAAATCCTACTCTCACCGGTAACAGCTACCAGCATCATCATCATGATATTGTCAGCTTTTCTCAAGTAGAACTTGCTCCCTTACTCAAATCTTTAGCATATAACACCACCACAGAATATATACTGTGCTTTCAAGCTTGTTAAGAGTTATGTGAATGGCATTTCAAGTGAATATGCTTTTGAAGGTGTAACCATCATGAACAATAATTAACTTGTAGACCAGTTGATGCTGATCACCTAGTGACACCCAGCACAGCTAAAGAGTATAGCAGAACATCTGAAAGATACAATATATTATTTGATATTGAAGAAATAAAAGGGGTATCATACATTTTCTAAATGTTCAAAGGTGGGTCCAGAAGTACTGGGTATTTTATCAGCAAAATCCTGATTTCTCTTGCCAGCTGTCTGAAACTCCATCACGCCTAGCTCCCTCTGCTGCTCAAATTCTCTTACAAAAAGACAACTACATATAAGCCAGGCATCTTATATAACAAAAACAGCTTGAAATATTCATCATGTTTACCAAACCAATACCTGAACCCTGTTTTAGAGGTTAAAAGCTGTACAGTTACCTGAAATGGTAAAATACATAAAATTTTGGTATTAGGAATAGGAATCAGAAAACACATGCAGTAAAATAATCTTGATGAGTGACGTACACAGGTACTTTACATATGGCTACTGTATAACAAATAAACATTGTTTATGTTTAGATTATTTTGTTAATTTTGAAGGAGATGAAGATAAAAGAACTGATGGATCTGGGTTAAAATCCTAAATGGTCATTCAGTAGACTAAAAAATAAACTTTGCATTTCAAAGTAAAAGTTTATTCAGCCATGCTAACAATTTATGCTCGCATTATCTCATTTATATACCATACTTTAGTGCTACTACTCCTTATGTACTGATATCTATAACCTCAGTAGAGTCCTTGAAAGTTGGGTTGGCACATGAAAGAGGGTGTGAATTCAGTGTTGATTTAAATTTTAGTGATTTAAAATAAACGTTTTAATTGTAAAATCACTGTATAACATAATATACAACTTTGCAATTCAGTGATCACAATTTACAATGATAGTATGTATTGAAATTGCACTACCAAAAGCTCGAAAAAAAGATGCATATAAAGTAAATTGCAAAAAATAAAATAACACATCATGATATTTAGGTGGTTCAATTCAGGACCTACATCCACCCCAGAGCTTCTCAAACTCTAGGCCTACTACCTAATCACTACTCCTTTGCACACCGCAAGCAAAAAAGTCTTTAAAACATGATCTCTCCTTATATACCACCAATGCCATCCTCTGCGATGACCTTTGGATGTGAGAGAGGGCTCCAATCTTCTCCTTCATTATCTCCTCCACCCTCTACTTTTTCCCCTTTTTGCTCCATCAGGTGTAGCTGGGTTTAATTTCCAACAGTTGTCATCAGGTATAATCTATGAAGCATGGACACAACACAAGACACGACAAGATGTGACACGATAACGTGATGATTTTCTAAAATATAGGATACGGACATGGCACGACACGTCAAATACAATAATAATAATAATAATAAAAGTAAATTTATACTTAAAAAAATACATAAAACATAGAATATACTTGATTTTTTTAGTGTAAATAATTTGTGAGTAGTAGAGAGTCTCATAGAAACAAGATTAGAACTTAAGAAGAAGCATTGTTAGCATTGAAGAAAGTTGGAATGTAGATCTAAGATTTGCTTTGCAAAATTAGCGGGAGAATATGAGAATATGTGGTTTTACTTAACAAGCCAATAACCGCTAACACGTCAATAAGAAGAGCTCCTTGGCATTGAGGAGGAGAGAAGGATACATACGGAGCTAGAGTTTCAAATTTTTTACGATCGATTCGTTTTCATAAAACTCAAAAGTAATAAGAGAGGAAGAAATTTGATTTAACATACTTACCTAGGATGTTAATTTGAAGTAAAATTTTAATAATAATAATTTTTTTATTTTATTAGATAATACCTTAACGATAATAAAACATTTAAATATTAATCAAAAGAATAAAGAGAAGATAAAAGTGTCCATAGGTTTTAGTCTTATATTTAGTATTAATAAAAATATAATATTAATAAATAAATTTAACATTAATATTAAATGTATTCAATCATATCCTATAGGCATCCCAAAAATGTCCTAAACTCTTAGAAGTAGAAGCTCTCAGAAGTGTCCTAGAAGCTTTTTAGAATTATCCTAAGGCGTTCGAAATGCCCTCACGTATCTAAGAAGTGTCGTTTAACTTTTTTTAAGTACTATTTTATTAGAACATACCACATGGCATGTCCGATACCGTGTCCTCCATATTCATGTCTCAAAGTGTGTCCGACATAGATACAACGTGATTTTAGAAGTATTTGTACTTCATATGATATAATTTTCATGTCACAAAGCTAACCAATGATGAGTAGACTTTTGTTGCACTAAGTGAGAAGTGAGTTAGAAAAATAGGTACATTGATGGAGAGAGAATATTGAGCCAAGGCATTGACTACCATATTGGATCAAATATAATCAAATTGGTCAGGCATAGATTTGTGTTTATTAATCTTTTTTTGAGATTTTATTTTGTAACAGAAAAGCTAGGCTCTCACAATTGGTCAAGAGCTTATTCACTCATGAGATAAGAACAGTTTTGTTCCTAAATGGCAGGGGATCTTTAAATTTGAGAGAGTTCCTCAATCAAAAATGTTGATAAGCAAGAATTATAAACATAGCCCCAAAATCTTCTCCAATTATGTATTAAGGATTAAAACATCTAATTTTCACATACACATCTCCAAAGTTTTCAACATAAAGTAGACCTCATGCTGTGCTTATTTCAAAAATATGAGGTATATCTGTTGATGTGACTTCAATGGTTGTTGCTGAAATCCCTATCACCATTGATCCTCCAGCTGCAGCTATCGCCTTCTTTCACTACATGTAGTCGGCAAGTTTGCAGCTACCAATGAGCAAATAACTAAGATTAAGCCCCCAGTTCACCATCTTCAATATTGGACGTAATGAAGGGGCTATTTTGTGGTGGTTAAGATCCTGATTGGTACATGAAAACAAAATACCCTTGGCTGAAAATCTTTCAATAGCTCCAAAATGTGTGCATGATGAAAAATAAATTAGTTTATTATGTCAAAAATTGTACTGAAAATTTACATATTTGGAGCTAAATAAGAATTTATTATTTGATAAAAAGTAATAGAAATAAAGAATTCATATAGTCAACCCCACTTAGTGGGATAACAGTGGGGTTTGTTGTTGTTGTATATTAAAAATTGTATAGAATATGAAATGAAATTTTTTTTTTACATTGATGTTTGTGTAGGAAGTGGAACAAAAAATATATTATTATTTTAGATTAAAATATGAGGAAAGGAAAATCAAAATATCAATCCTAAATATGTGTCTGAGTGATGTATGATATACCTCTGAATCCTAGAAGTCATTTGGTGGGGACACGACGACATCAGACCGTCGATTTATTTCAGGTAGAGTCTACACTCGACGACCGAGATCCCATCACGTGGCGTCGATCTGGATGGAGGATTGATCTGCAGATTTGGCAACACGCACGATCGGTGGCTGATCAGTGGATTGGAAATCCCCATTTAAATCAATTTATTGAATTTGAATGGGAATATTCCAAATTTTGGGCGGATCTCATTTATTTCCTTCTATTTTTAGTTATTCGCATTTGGTATGTTGTAATCAGTTTTTATTTTCGCATTTATTTCTGCAATTTGAAATTTGATTGTAATCGCCTATATAAGGGCAAGAACTTGTACTGTTTTTTCTTAATCCTGGAATGAAATCTTTTTGAGTTGAATATTATGTGTTATATCCCGGTGAAAA
>JAEMOT010003322.1:396946-509962 GCA_019297695.1 Apostasia ramifera | reverse complement strand
CTCGACCGCGCTCAACTGCACCCAGCCGCGTCCTGCCGCGCTCGGCCTCGCCCTGCCGCGCTCAGTCGCGCCTTGCCGCTATCCGACGAGCTCGCCGGATCTTGGGGAACACCTCTGCATTCTCGCCTCGCCGCTCTGATCACTCGTAGCCCTGCATCGCCACCTATTTGCCTGCTTCGACACCATCAGTTTCGGTCGCTTTGACTCATCCCGCTGGTAACGGAATCTCGACTTGAGGTAAATCTGAACATCAACTGCATATTTCGGATATCTTGCGAGATCCTGTAGTGGCGTCTGTTATTGAGACTGTTTAATTTGCTCACCTGTGTGACCTGGACATTACTGTGCAATTAAATTGTTGTTGGATAATATTTTATTGTTAGAACACCCTTTACTGCGTACCCTGGCTCTAACTTGTTGAGATATAGTTGCCCAATATCATTTGATAAATCTATTAGATATCATTTGGGCTTGTTTCTAAATATTTGAAATCGATTTACTTATCGAACCTGTGATTTCTTAATTATTACAAAACCACCATCAATAATATTCCTGGATAAATTTTATGTTCATCTGTTAAATTATTTACTGATCTCTAATTAGGATTGTATCTCGCATGTTGTCCCGCATCATCATTCCATTCATTTCTACATACAAAAATGTAAATTTAGAGGGTGTGTTGGACACAATACATATTTCACTCTATACCTTTTTGTTTTTTAATAATAAGTTTTCACCCTATATCAAGGACACAAAAAGAAGAAACCTTCATGTAGCCTGACTAAAATAAATTTTCTTAAGCAGCATGAAAAAAAAAACAAGAATATTTTAAGCATCATTACATGTAATGTGGTGCCAAATTCACAGCCACTGAGAGGTAAGGCAACTGTGGTAGGCTTCAAGGCATCTACAAAGTCAGCAAGATTGATGCTGACTTCTCCGAGAAGGCCAGACTTGGAAGAACCCTGTTTAATAAGAAATTTGTCAAACGTCCAAAACATGTGGCTAATTATAGCATATTCACAGCAAGGATCCTGGAGACTCCATTCACATTAAACATATAAAGTTCTTCCACCTTAGATATCAGCAAATTAAATCACATGCAATGTTTAGATATATGAGCAAGTTCACAGAAGGATTACCATTGCCACCACAAGTTTATACAGCTTTTCATCATAAACTTTTGTCTTCAGGTCTTGCAGAAGTCTAGTAGTCTCATAGATTGGATCTGACCATTTACAGCTTCCATTCCTCACACATGCTTTAGTCGTCTTTGCAGTCATTTTCACAGTATCAGCAGGGATAAATGATACAAATAGTTTGTCCCATCCTGGTTGGGGAATCTGCAGCAGCAAAAGCATTCCAGGTATCAATGATAAGAAAAACAAAACAAACAGATGAGGTTATTTCAATTACATAAACAAGCTTCAGTTTCCTGTGGACTGATCATTATACACTACTGAATTCGTTGTTCACATTTCAACTTAAAAAACTGAGGGCTTGTGAGGAACTGAAGCTAATTTTTTCAGATAGATATAATAATCCTGATTCTTGATAAATCAAAATCAATGATAAATGAATGATGAATATACAAAACATATGCTTGTAAATACAATACAAAAACTGATAGAAGCACAACGTACATTCAGAAAAGTCGCCATCCACAAATCTGTTAAAAGTTATAACACCTGCGCTCCCAAATGATACTGCTCTGTACAATGGAACAGTAAGAGGTGTTGTGGGATCCGTCTATATGAGAGTGAATTAGATGTAGGAAGCTTGGGAAGGTTGAGGCTATACTTGCCAAAGTTAACAACTGGTCAAGACATAAAGCCTCAGATTGAACTTGAGGTCCGGAGAAACCTCAATAGGATTGAGGTTCTTTGAGAAAATGCATTGGGAACAAGGTTCCCTGAGAGACCTCGATGGTAAAAAAGTTAGACGCATTCCAAAAGTTTACATATTCAGTCATTCCTAGTGAAAACATTTCCATGTAGGATTCGAACGTGTGCTTCTAGAAGGGGGCAAAGAATCAGAAGGCACTATAGAGAAGTAACCACGTTAGCCAAATCCAAGTGCATGTCCACAAGTGGTGAGAGTGGGTAAACAATGTGATGAGAAAATCTGACTTTTTCCAAGTGAGTTAGTTATAACTTTTCTTCTCTATGAAAGACCACTTGGTGTTACCGAACCCTGTTTGGCGCGAGGACCAAAACAGGACTAAAATAGTACTAGTTTAAAAAATAACAATAATAATAATAAATAAATTATTTTAATTATTCTACATAAATTTTAATATAAAAAATAATATTTTACTTCACATACTCAATAATTTTTAATAAAAATATAAACTTTATTTCACATTTTAGATCAAAATACTCGATTTGAATATTTTGGTCTAAAATGTGAAATAAAGTTGATATTTTTATTTTAAATTGTTGAGTATGTAAAGTAAAATAATATTTTTTATATTTGAATTTGTGTAAAATGATTTAAAAATTTATTTATTATTATTATTATTATTTTTTAAATTAGTACCATTTTGGTCCTGTTTTTGTCCTGTTTTGATCCTCGCGCCAAACAGGGCCTTAAGTTCTTTCTGTTACTAAGATTGCACAAATGGTTCTTGGATATTTGTGCCACTCATTTCTCTACTAAGATTAATCAGATGAGTGGGGCTTATTGATATCCATGAGCTCAAGAAAGCAAAAGGATGGGAGGACAGTTAATAATAGAAATTATATTGTAGCTCTGAATTTCTAGTAATTAGAGATTACTGAAAATTTTTTATTAGTAGATCAAAAATTAAATATATGAAATGTACAATTAATCAAAAAAGAAATACTTATATTAGAGATATGACAATTAGTGATCAAATTATCAGAAAAAGTGAATACTTTACATATCTTAGATCACTCATACAAAATGATGATGAAATAGATAGTAATATCATTAGTAAGATTCAAACAGAATGTATAAAGTGGAGGAATGCATTGAGTGTATTATATAATAGAAAAATTTTACTTAGACTTAAAGATAAAATTCACAGAACAATTATAAAACTAGCAAAGTTTATAGTGCTGAATGTTAGCCTACAAAGCAAAAAAACTCAAATAAGAAAAGTACCATAAAAATGAGAATGCTATAGTAGATAAGTGGGCATACAAGAAAGAATAAGATGAGAAATGTGTATATTGATTTAGCTTCAATTGAGGATAAACTCAAAGAGAGTCAACTTAGATAATTTGGATATATAAATTGTTGGCCGATGGAAACTCTAGTAAGAAAAGTTGAATTATCGGATCTTGCCCATATAAAAAGAAAAAATAGAAGGCCAAAAAAGACATGACAAGAACCTATAAGAAATAATCTTACATACTTGGAGCTAAATAAGGATTTATTATTTGATAAAGTGTAAAGAAAACAAAGAATTCATGTGGCTAATTCCACTTAGCGGGATAGAGGCTTTGTTGTTATTGTTATTTTTAGAGACTTGTAGTTGGGTGGCTATGTGTAATTTGCTACCCCTATGATTATCAAGACTAACAATTCTGAGAGGAATACTTATGAAATATTATTTTGGGATGTTAACTCAATTATTATATTTTGATGTAAAAGGTTTCTTTTTTTAAAAATTCATGTTTAAATTTTTAGTTGTACATGTGTTCTATTATTCTAATCTAAATTCTTCTCTTTTTCACAATCTCTAGCTTTACTATACACATTAAAAAATTAAAACATTATTATTATGATATTTCGTAAGGATTCGTATCTCTCAAATTAAAGATTATTAATTGGACTTGAAGCCGACTCGAACCTTATACGGACCTAATAGTTCAGGTCTAAGTTGGATCCATGAGTGCAAGGTCAGATTCGGTTCTATGTATAGTGGAATCGACTTAGCTCAAGTCGAGTACATGATAGGTACATAACTAAAATAGAAATACATAAATCCCTCGAATTTCAAATTTACATTATTTCATAGTGTTGCCTTTTTGCACCTAAAAAATTTTTGATTTGAAATCTCGTGGATCGAACAATAGATCTTCATTGTTCTCCTTTAATTGAAAAGACCTCAACTTCATTGAATAAGCACGTTGACAAGACATAAGAAGATTTGATGAGTAAGGAGGAAGGAAATCAAGGTCGATGGAAGTGAATGATATAGTCAATGCATCCGATGGCTCAAGGCTACTATAGGGCAAAGTGTAGATAATTAATCTCGACAAGCAATGGGTACAGTTGAATAGAGATTGATCTACTGAAGTCGGAGACACTCGAACTAGGTTGAGTGCGGGGAAGTGATTTGGACTTTGAGGCTTAATTCGACGGTAGTGACTAGTCCAAAAAGGGATTAATTAGATCAACAAAACCAAGGCAGTGGAGTGGATTGTGCTCGATGAGATGAATAGATGCTCTAATATTGATTAACGTAAAAAATGTAGGTGAAAGGGGAAAAGTAAAGAAGAAGAGGAAGAAAAGGAGGAATTTAGAAGAAGAGGAATGTGAGCAAGGAAAGAAAGAAGAAAGAAAGCGGAAGGTGAGCGGAAGAGAAAGAGGGAGGAGGAGGAGAAAAAACGGTAGTAGACGAAGAAGGAGAGAGCGGAAGAAATTAGGGAGAGGAAATATTCCTTATTAAGGTCATCATAAACTGATAATTGCGAAATAAAAGAGAGATCTTAATATAGAGTTTTGATCCATCACCTCAAAAGAAATAAATAAATAAAATAACTTGCCCTGAAAAATAAAGCATAAGTTAAGAATATTTCAAAGAAGAAATAGAAGTTAAATAATTCCTAATTTCAAATTTGAATTATTTCATATTGTCATACTATTGCGCCTAAAAACTTTCACGTGGATCAAAAAATGGATCTCCATCATCCCCCATTAAAAGTGAAGTAAAAAAGTTAATCGTAGTTTCTTACCATCACTAAATGAATAATTCTCCTAAAGAAGGCAAGCGGAAAAGGGCCATAATTATACAACAAACTAATAGAAGCTCAGCATTAAGTTATACGAGAATACAGATTTTTGAGTAGCTTCAGTGAAAAGGAATCAATAAAAAAAGAAGACAAAACTAATTTTATGGATGAGATGTAAGGTCCAGATCAACCCATTCACTTGTACTTTAACTCAT
The DNA here is from genome assembly GCA_019297695.1 of Apostasia ramifera. Taxonomy (NCBI): domain Eukaryota; kingdom Viridiplantae; phylum Streptophyta; class Magnoliopsida; order Asparagales; family Orchidaceae; genus Apostasia; species Apostasia ramifera. The sequence continues at coordinate 504,825 of JAEMOT010003322.1, read as the reverse complement.
GTTCACTTTTTTGCTAGCTATATGAGTTACGACAAAGGACCCTTATCTGTTTACATAAAAATAGTAGTTTTTTTCTTGTACTAACATGTCAATACTCCACTTTAGGCACTTCAAGGATCATAAATATGGTTTTGTTAGTCATAATCTTTTGCTAAAACACAACGCACTAAAGGTGCATTTGTACATTTATCATTGTAAGTAAATGTCAAATTTGCATATAATAAATATAAAAAAAAAATTGCATATAATATATTGTTCACATACCCACGCTCAAACTCAGTTGACACTGCATACCGCACATATACATCTCTACGTACAAACGTGAATATACGCTTCTAAAAATCTGATACTCGAAGAGACTTTAAGGTGATGGCACACAAAAAAATGTTGTTTAATCTAAGGCCACTGGCTTGGAATTCTAAACAGAAATACAAGAGCCAAAAAGGCTACTATAAAACTTTATATAGAAGTTTCTTTTTTTTAAAAAAAAAGTGGAAGATAGCTAAATTCATTTTCATGTTTTTTAAACCCGGGAAACCCAAATGAAAACCAAAGACCCGGGTATTGACAACCAGCAATCAAGGGTCATAGAAAAGAGCTTGGATAGAGAACAATATGGCCTCTTAAATTCAACGTAAGGTAAAAGAACAAAGCTGGTCATTAAAGAAGGCAAAGCTTACATGTGTAGCATGGAATTGTAGGCGAAACACGACTTTGACTTTAATCTTGTCAATTTTCCACTTCGGAATCCGCGACATTCTTCCGCAAAGGGAGGATTATCAGCCAAAATCTCCACCTTTTCCTGCTTCGATTGCTTTCCTTGCAGCAAAATAGAAAGCCGTCAACCCAAAATTCCCTTTCACCAAAACCAATGCACCAATCGAACTAATAATTTGTCCATAAGTTTTTGGTAAAATTAATAAAAAAATAATAAACAAGCTTGAAGCAAACAGGCAAACTAGATAACACGAACACGTCTATTAAGAAAATCAAACCAATCATCCGCGTTACAGCAAATCGTAAAAAATAAAACCATAAATGCATAGAAAAAAGAAAAACTATAACTAAGGTGATATTCGTAAACATAAGCTGGATTAAGACAGATTTAGCTGTATTCGATAGCAGCAAAGCTACATTTTCAGCTCATCATAAACATCGTTCGGAGAAGCGAAGTTACATAGACCTGTAATAAAATCAGATGCAACTCCAGAAGAAATCGATCGAAAACTTGAAAGAGTAAGCACAAAGAACAAACGTAGCAAAGACAGACAAACTGAACGGACAATACACGGCCAGAACCCGGGCTGATACAAGAAGAACAATCACCCAGAAAACTTAAATGCAGCTCCGCAAGAGCTCTATTTAAAAATTTACAACAAGAAGCTCCACAATCTGAAACCATTTTAGAGAAGAATTCATAAAAATACCCTAGAAACACACCTCCGAACAGCAAGCCTGTCCTGAGGAGCAAGAGGAATGAAGGACGCTCTCCTCCGAACAGGCCCAATACAGGATTCAAAAGCGGAGGTGAACTTTGGAGTGAGGAACGGGAGTGAACGAAGTGAAGTAAGAGCAGATCTCACCTATCTCAGATCAGTTGCCTGTTGCTCAATCCAAGCCAAGCCGAGAGCGCCAAGTCGAGCTCTCTGGAGATGGTGCGCAATCGAGATCTGGCCATGAAAACTAGGATTTGGTAGATCGAATCATCGAAGTTTGGTAGAGAGAGAGAGAGAGAGAGAGAGAGAGAAGGAGAGGAATTGGGGCTGGTCGGAGTGGGGATGTTTGAGAAAAAGGACATCCCGCCAAAGGCTGGGGATTTGGCGAAGTTCCATTCCATCGGACACGAATATTCACTAGGAAAAAATCTAAGAGAATTAGGCCTCATTTTTTTAAATAAAAAAATTATTTTTTAAATTTAATAAAAAATTATTTTAATATTATAAAATATGAAATAAAATTAATTCTAATATTCGTATTTATATTAAATTAAAAATAAAATTAATTTTTATAATTAAAATTTATATTGAGTCAAAAACATTCCTCGAACCAAACAAAACCATAAGGTTAGTCGAAGAATGTTATAGAGTCAAGTTAAAGCGAGTTGAGTTAAATTTATAATTAAATTTTAAATTTTGAGTTAAGTTTAATTCGAGCTGATAAAATTTATTTCGAGGTGAGATTCATGCCCTTCCATTTAGGGCTCGGTGTTTGCGTGCTTGTTCAATAAAATAATAATAATAATAATAACTGTTTTGTTTTATTTTTTATTTTTTAATTAATAATTTTTTAAAATATATAATTGCAAAATTTATTATTGCAAGAACTGCTCTAGCTCTTCTACGAGATAGGAGTAAATGTCCCTTCTAGCGCTAATAATTTCTATTCTGATTCGAACTGTGCCAAAGAGATGCATGTTCTTTTCAAAAAGCTTAAAAAAACGGTTATCACATGTAGAGCTGTTAACGATTCGATCTCGAGTCAGTTTAACCTCGGCTCAAGATTAAATTAAAAGTATTCGATTCGATCCAGAGAATGAACGGGGAGAGTTCGATCCAATCTCAATTCGAGCTAGGTCTGGCTCATTTGTTATCAATTTAAGCTCGATCCGAGCCTAAATCGATTGACTTTCAATTAATTTTTAATCTTTTATCCAAATATTATGTATAAATATATTTGTTTATTTAATCAGCTTAAATTATGGTTATTCGCTTTGATCTATTATTTAAAGATAAAAAATAAATAAAAAATTTACAATAAATATGATTTAAATAATTATACAGAAAATTTTAATGAAAGTCTAATAAAGTCTTCCAATAAACTACTGAAAAAACTACATACTAAATCAAATTACATATATAAATATATATATAATATTTTTATTTTTTTAATCGATCCGATTTCAAGCCATCTCGATCCGATTCTATGCCGACTCAAGATTGAATTGATAAAATTTTCGAGCCAAAAAAATAGCTCGTTAGTCGGCTCGTTTAGATCGAATCGAGCTCAATTTGATTCAAATTTTAATTTAATTTTTGAGCGATCTTCGAGCAAAATTAATGGCCTTAATCACGTGACAAAAAAAAGAGGTAAGAGGCCAAAAAAATACACCACTTGGGAATTAAGCTGCGTCTATTTTTGAGTTAATAAACTGCATATACTAAATTAAGAGATATATATATATTTATATAACACTATAAATTAATGATATATGTTATTTGGGTATTTATTCATTGTATATTAATTATCATAATAACAAAGTTATATAAATAAAATTTCTTAAATTACTTCAAATAATTCTAAATAGGTATATTTTTATAAATATTGAGTCGATTATGAGTTAAATCGATTTCAATTTAAGTAAGTCAGGCTTTGAGCCAAACAAAAACATAATCAAAGATAAACTATGACGAAACCCAAAACTAATTTCATCCAAAATATAAACTCCCCCTTATTGGTAACACTCCCTCGACATTATCCTAACCTTTGGGTATCATGGAACCTGAGTGGAACTCTCTTATCACCATTGCCCTTTTTGGCCTAATAATCGATTCCTCCATCCAGAACATAGCGTCCTTTAATTATAATGATTTGTTACTCAGATGTTGATGCATTATTTGATTTAGCTCGAGAATTAGTGTAGCATGAAAACTTCTTAGCAGATCACCCATCTTGGTACTTTTCACATTTAATTACATTTAGTTGTAGAGATTTTATAATAAACTTTACAGTTTTTCTCTCAAGAGGCGTCTTACTATCTTAAAAGTACATGTTATTACTTATATGCACTAGAACTCCTTTTACTTTTTGATGCAAAACTTTCATACTTGAAATCTTCCATTTAGAAGCCTACTAGGAGTCCTTACTCTGTCATTCTAAAAGCCTACAAGGAGTCTAATGACTCTAATCATCATCGCTTTCTTTGGATCGGGTCGTCAAAGGTTACTTACCCTCTTTGCTCTTGGGCATTACAAGCCACCAATTTCGGCCTAATTTATTTTCAAACCGAATTGTTCTGTTAGAAGTTGACTTTAATACTATTTTATTACAATCAATGATTTAGATGTTGAGTGTTTTGATGAAAACTAAATAAATTGCAAACGCCAGTGCTATTATAGAAAGCAGAAGCGATTGCTGGTCAAATCCACGAAAATAAAATAATCAAAACACAAGTTTTTTCAGAATATTTTAATTGAGATAAGATGCAAAAAAAAAACAATAAATTGTTACAAGTTTTTTATGGTAGAAATTTTAAAAGTTAATAGAGAGAAACTAAGTCATAAATAAAATTCAAATATTAAAAATTTTCAGAGAGAAAGAGAGAATATTTTGAATATATTTAAAAAAATTTAATATTAAAAAATTACAAAATTTATTTGATTGATATATATAACTAATACATATATCTAATTTATGGACCTAAAATGTTAAATATTTAAAATTAAGAACTTGTGTGATAATATATTTTAAACTTAAAAATTTAGATATAATTTATCTATAATATAAGTTTTGGAGAAAATAAAATTATTTTGATATTGAGTAGTGTATAAGATATGAAATAAATGTTAGAAATTTATTTTGGATGTGAATTAAAATTAATTTTTAATATTAAAATTTATTTTGATTGTGAAATAAAAATATTAAAATATTAAATAAATTTAAAATATTAATAAAATAATAGTTAAACTTTTTTTTCCATTTAATCAAACAATTTGAGAAATTGTGATAAAGACATGAGTGTTTGAAAGTAGACTTCCCTAATGTTATAGCAATGGTTTGAAATTTTAACATGATTCAGAAGATCACGAGCCTATTTGGGTCATAGTTGGCGAGCTTGGTCGTTGACTCCAAGCCTCGACTTTCTTACTCTTTCCAGGAATTTGCTCACTTAAAATACGATGAGATTGGGCCTGTTTTGCTAAGAGACTAATTTAGTCATACTAAAATGATTGTAAACTTGCTTTGATATATATATATATATATGTTAAGACGGGAAACAATAAAAGATTTTTACGTGGAAAATCGACTGGCGAAAAAACCACGGCTCCTTTTCGAGGAGGCTTGAAAGGTCACTAGAAATGCTTTTCTTTTGGTTACAGAGTGTTCAAAGGATTTTTTTTGGATTTTTTTGCCCCTTTGAAGTCTGTTTACATGAGATATATATACCCTGGTCCGCTCTGTCCAGTCATTTCAGCCGAATAATCTACCGTCCTAGTGGTGGCTCATTTAATGCCTGCAGAGGGCTATTATGTGACTTCTGCTGTACGATGTACGAGCGGTACGACCTGTCAGCGGGAAAGCCGCTTCTTCTTCCAGAGCAATACGGTTTCCAACGGTCGGGTATCTCTCAGATCAGGTCTTCGTTTTTCGCCTTGGCTCTTCGGCGTCTGACTGTTCGGCATGGAGGCGTCTGCTGTTCGGGATGATATATCTCTTTGTTCGGCGTGGAGGCCTTGCTTACGTGGTTTCAACGTCAGCCTCCACGTGGACGGTCCAGATGAGGAAGCGCGGATCCAAATGCAACATGTCCCCCCGATAGTCGTGAAGCGCATTGATGCGCGTGCCCGGTTGCCACGTGGTCCTGAGGGGTCTATAAGTATTCGTCAGGCATTGGTAGAACCTTCTGTTGACCTGAGGGGAGCTGGGGTGATGGATCTCTTTTCAGAAGTAGCTGAGAATCTTGAAGAGGAGAATCCTGTGACCGTGCCTTCGGCCAGGCCGGATCAAACGGGCGCAAGGCGTCCGTCTGTTCGGAAGGAGGCACCAAAGAGGCCGAGAATTTGTCTTTCCAGCGCAGCGGAAGGCGTACGTGTGACTTCTAGACCTCTGAATGATGCACGAGCAGCTCCTCCGGTGGAGGATACGATCATGGTGGCCAACGACGAAGTGCAGCCAAGGAAGGAAAGTGCGGAGGATCGGCTTTCTGCGACATCTCTGGGGGTCCAGGAGGCGCCTTTGTCGGGGCGGAGCAACGTGACCCCCGTCACTTCTTCTTCGGGCCCTTCTGCTAGTATGGAGCCTTCGTCGGGCGGTCAGAGAGTCCCTGGGTCCGTCAGTTCGACCGCGCAATATTTCGTGCGCAACGTCTGTTCGCACCTTGATCGGATCGAGGCGCGTCTAGCGAGCAGGGGTCAGGCAGCAGCCCTTGAGCAGAAGGCAGCAGTCTTCGAGGAGAAGATGGAGGAATTTCTCTCTCTTTTTCGGAGGCTGGAACCGTCCGAGGCGGAGAGGACGATTGTTGACCTGGAGTCGAAGTGCGCTCGCTTCGAGGGCGACCTGGAGATGGCGGCCGCCGAAATTAAGGAGTTGAAAAAGGAGAGGGGCGTGCTGATGTCCCGAGTCGAAGAGTTGGAGGAGAAGAACCGTCGCCGAAGAGAGGTTGCTTGGACTGTTCGTGGTCTGCTTGCAGAATCAGAGCCGGGACAGTCCTCATAGTCTTCTTCTCTTTCTCTTCTTTTTTTTTTGACTATGTAAAAGAAAAAATTTTAAATGGACTGTTCGTGATATGCGCCTTTTGCTTATATATATATATATATATATATATTTTGATGTGTTCGTTTGGGAAAAACGGGGTGGAGTTCGCGCCAGCCCGTTTTGAAATTTGGGTTTGGGCGGTTAGGTGTCAGTCCTCGGGGATCAGAACCGTCAGTTCTAAGGACATAAAAAGGGGTGAGAGATCGAGCATCGGCTCTCTATTTGCTTCTTTCGCTCGTTCCTCTGTTTCTCCCCCTTATTTCTTTTCAAGAGAAAAATTGTTAAGAAGTCGCGCAGCAGAGCGAAGGACATGTGGGCTGACTATCATGCTCTTCAGGGCGAGCTGTGCGTCTTGCCGCCGCACACTTTCGAGACGGAGGTGTTGCAAGTATGGGGGGGGAACCAGAAGTTGGTTTGGAGTATCTGTCAGAGACGGGGAATTTCACGACGCCGCTGAAAAAGAAGGCGGCAGTGTGCCTCCACCACCTACGTGGAGGGCTGTTCCTTCCTTTCCAACCGGAGTTCGTGAATGTGTTTAATCACTTCGGTATCGTTCCCATGCAGCTCCCGCCGAACGCCGTCACCATGATCTACTGTCTTGCCAAGGAGTTGCGGCGTCGGCAGATCCCTTGGGACGTCGAGATCTTTAAGGCGGTTTTTCGGAGGGAGGCGAATCCCCGCCTGCACGGATATTTTATTTTGAAAGGTAGGTACTGCCAGGTGTTCAAAGTGAGGGACACCGGGTTCGCTGACTGGTATGAGAGGTTCTTTTTCGTCGAACTTCGCGGGGTAAGGTTTGGTGAGCCTCGAAGAGTAGGCGAGGCGAGGTTCCTGGGGGAAGGAATTGGTTTCGAGGACCCCCATTTTCGGGGAGTTGACGAGATCCGAAAACGTGTACATGATGCCGAGGACTACTTGCGTGAGCTCGATGCTGACGTACAAGAGTACACGGGTGAGTTTTGGTAGTTCGTGCATTTCTCTCCTTTTCGGATGCTAATTTTGTCTTTCGATTTGTGTTTCAGGCCAACCGGAGCTCGAACTGGGGTGGTTCCGACTTCGGCAGATAGGGAACAAATGGGTTCCCCACGATCGTCCGGGTCCTTCTCGTCTTCCGGCGAAGAGGACGCGCACCGCACCTGGAGCTCCGGGTGAGGGGAGCTCGGCAGCGCCTCGATCTTTCGAAGAGGGAGAGGATGACCTGGCGTATATTGATGAGATTCAGGTCAGCGATGATCCCGAAGATCTGCCGGGGAGACGTCAAGGCGAGATAGGGTTAGATGCTGAAGCGTCGGATGCTGCCTGCCAAAGTGTTGAAGAGCCCATGGGAGGTGTTCGGAGAGGACCTCCACGAACTGTCCCCGAAGGGAGACCGGACTCGGTGACCAGGTTGGGCGCCAGGGCTGCCGACTCAGTGGAGCAGCTTACTAAGGAGGCTATGGCGCAAGAGAGGAAGGCGAAAGAGAATGAGCTTCGGTACCTGGAGTCGGAACGTCAACGTCTCCTGGCTGAGAAACATGTCCGTTCGGTGATGCGGGGCCTGGAGGAGTCCAACCGTCGTGAGGCCGAACTTCAGAAACTTCTGGAGGGGGCGCTTGATGAGTCTGAGCGAAATCGTGAGCAGGGTCTTCGATTTCCGCCGATCCCTTGAATTTAAGGCATTCATAAAAGGGGCGTTGGAGAACTCGGTGGACATGTTCGGTTCTGCTTTCCTTGATCGGGGGCTGGTTAGCCGCGAGGATCTCGAAGGGTTGGATATGAATGAATGTATTCTCTCCAGGAGCCGTTCGTATCATTGCAACTTTTTTGACATGTCCGCTGAGAGGATGGAGCGGATGTTCGCCTTTGTTTCAAATATGAAGGCGGTCATCCCTTTTACTGAGGCCGAAATGGCGGGAGTAGCTGAAAGGGTTCCGACTCCAGAAGAGGGTTCAGCCCCATGTGGAGAGGGTTTTCAGGAGGGACTTTGGAAGAACCCTTAGCCGTTTCTCCACTCCGCTCGCGAGATCCACTGCAAGACGTGCCGCGGACTCCAGGTGCCGACTTGGTGGTAGATTCTGATCTGGAGTCTTTTAAGGAGGGACATTGATTTTTGTAACTTTTTCCTCTTTTGTAAACTTGTTTGTAGTGCAAAGTTTTTGTAATGGAAAAGTTTGTTTTTGCACAAGATTTCTGTTTATGAAACCTTGTTTGGTTTGATTAGTTGTGATTTCGAGAAAAGGAGTGCCTTTGCCTAAGTGGAGTGCCCTTGACTGCCGGTCGCCTTGGGCGCTTAGTTAGGATTTTAGGCCAGGGACTTCGAGAAGGGGAGTGCCCTTGACTGCCAGTCGCCTTGGGCGCTAAGTTGGGATTTTAGGCCAGGGACTTCGAGAAGGGGAGTGCCTTTGACTGCCAGTTGCCATGGCGCTAAGTTGGGATTTTAGGCCAGGGACTTCGAGAACGGGAGTGCCCTTGACTGCCAGTCGCCTTGGGCGCTAAGTTGGGATTTTAGGCCAGGGACTTCGAGAAAGGGAGTGCACTTGACTGCCAGTCGCCTTGGGCGCTAAGTTAGGATTTTAGGCCAGGGACTTTGAGAAGGGGAGTGCCCTTGACTGCCAGTCGCCTTGGGCGCTTAGTTAGGATTTTAGGCCAAGGACTTCGAGAAGGGGAGTGTAGTATTCATGAAACACTGATACAGGGGTTTTATGAGTAAAACTTCCTGATGTCGTTGCCGCTCCAGGTCCTTGGCAGGAGAGTCCCATCATGCCTTAATAGTTTGTAAGTGTTGGGGCCGAGCACTTTGTGGATGACGAAAAAGCCTTCCCAGTTGGAGCTGAGTTTTCCTGATGTCATGTCTCAGCCGGCGTTTTTTAATTTCAAGACCAGGTCTCCTTGTTGGAATGGTCTTCTGTGGACGTGTTTGTTGTACTACTTTTCGATCCTTCGCTTGTGTTCCGCTTGTCGAAAAGCTGCCAATTCTCTGTCTTCTTCGAGGAGGTCAAGTTCGAATCTCCTTGCGCTCTCGTTTTGTTTTTGCCAATCAAGAAGAGCAGGTGGGTCGAAAGTGCTGGCTTTTTCGACTTGGGGAGAGTAGACTTCTAATTCGACTGGGATGAGAGCTTCTCCCCCGTAAATAAGTGAAAAAGGCGTTTGACCCGTTGCTGCTGTCGGCGTGCAGTTGAGCCCCCAGATGGCTGCCGGGAGCTCGGCTGCCCATGATGAGCCAATCTTGTCAATTCGTTTTCTCAGGGTGTTGAGGAAGTTTTTGTTCGACGCCTCTGCCTGGCCGTTCGATTGCGGGTGTCTAACTGATGCGAGGCTCAGGTTGATACCGTTTTCAGAGCACAGATTTCAAACGGCCTGGCTGGTAAAGGCGGTTCCATTGTCGCAGATCAGGGAGAGGGGGACGCCGAACCTGCATACGAGCTGTGTCCATATGATGTTTCTGACCCCTGTGATCGTTGGTTAGGCCATTGCTTTTGTTTCGACCCATTTCGAAAAATAATCCGTTGCTAGCAGTACATGGTGTAGGTTCTTCCCAGATTTTGGGAATGGTCCCAAGAAGTCAAGGCCCCACATCGAAAATGGCCAAGAGCTGGTTATGGGGTGTAGTTGACCTGCTGGTTGTCTAGGTATTTTTCGAGTAGATCTAGCACTGGGGGCATCTCTGGCTGAATTCTTTGGCGTCCTTCTGGAGGGATGGCCAGTAGTATCCTTGGCGAAGGACTTGTAGGGCGAGGTTTCGCCCTGCGGCGTGAGTTCCACAGTCTCCGGAGTGGATCTGTTCAAGTACAATTTTCGAGTCCTCCTCACTGATGCATTTGGCCAGGGGGAGAGAGTAGCATCTCCTAAACAGTTGTCCCTGGGAGATGATATATCTGGCAGCTTTCACCCGGAGCCTACGAGCCTTATTCCTGTCGTCTGGGAGCTCGCCCGTCTGGAGGTAGTGCCGGATGTCATCCATCCAACTTTCGGGGTTGGACTCGACGCCGAAGATTTGTGGGTCTTCGAAGGCGGGAAATAGGATGTCTAGTGTGTTATCGTTCTCTTCCTTGGCAAGCTCGTCTGCTAGCAAATTCATCTCGCGGGGGATATCAAATAGGGAAGCCTGAGCGAACTGCTGGAGGAGAGTTTTGGCGAGTTGAAAATACCTCTTGAGCACTTCGTCCATTATCTGATACGATCCCGTTAGCTGGTTCACCATTAGCTTGGAGTCGTTGTAGACATCGAGTTGTTGTGCTCCGAGTCTCTTGGCAAATTTGAGCACAGCGATGAGGGCCTTATATTCGGCCTGATTGTTTGTGACAGGGAAGTGTATCTTTCCTGACCTTTGAAGTCGAATTCCCCAGGGACTGGTGAGGACGATGCCGACCCCTTGGATGCGCTCGCCGGAGGCCCCGTCTACATGGAGGGTCCATGGTTGTGGCTTCTTTCGGAGTTCGGGTTGTTCAGCTGTTGTGAGTTCGGCGACGAAATCGGCGAGCGCCTGGCTCTTCGTGGCTGTTCGTGGGAGGAAATCGATATCGAACTCAGAGAGCTCTACTGCCCACTTTTGCAACCTTCCGGAGATTTCGGGGGAGTGGAGTATTCTCCGAAGGGGTTGATCCGTCATCACCTTGATGGGGTGAGCTTGGAAGTAGTGGCGTAACCTGCGGGCAGCAGAGATTAGCGCGAAAGAGAGTTTTTCGAGGGGAGGGTACCTCACTTCGGTGCCATGGAGGATGTGGCTGATGTAGTGGATCGGATGCTGTCGGGTGGCCTCTTCTCGAACAAGTACTGCCGACACTGAATTATCTGTAGCGCTGAGGTAGAGGAAGAGATCTTCGTCTTGGACCGGGGCGGAGAGCAGCGGTGGTGACAGCAGGTATTCTTTCAAAGATTGGAAAGCTTTCGTACAATCCTCGTTCCATGCCTGATTTTCCCCTCGAAGAATTTTGAAGAAGGGAAGGCAGCGTTTGCCGGATTTCGAAATGAATCTGCTGAGTGCCGTGACCCTTCCGTTTAACTTTTGTATGTCCTGGACTGTTTGGGGTGGCTTCATCTCTTGTATGGCTTGAATTTTCTCAGGGTTCGCCTCAATACCTCTAGCCGGTGTTGACCAAGGTTCGATGGACATCGCAGGCTCCGATTTCGGCGATGACCACGATGGGATCGTCGCGATTTATCCCACCTCTGGGAAGGTCTCCTGCAGTGAAGATGATATCAGGCAAAAGAGGGGGGGAGTTCGACTGTGCATACCTCCTGGTGTCTCCGAGTCCTGAGACCGCTGTGGTAACCGAAGATTGAGAGGACGGCCTTCTTGTCGTCGGCTTTCGATGTGGCTGGCGTCGAAGAGGGGGCTCCTCTGGGATTGTCGCTCGGAAAGAGCGGTCGTGCCGCTTTCGGCAGGGGCCCTTCGATCCTCTTGTACCCGGTGAGGTAGCCATTCTCGATGTACTCGTTGACGAGTGCCCGAAAAGAGCGGCACTCGAAGAGAAGATGGCCGTAACGTTGGTGGAACTTGCAAAACTTCGTGGGGTCCTCACCGGGTTGCGGTGGCTGGCGTTCGCCGCGGTTTTTGATGAAACTTTTATCGCTGAGGATCGAAAAGATTTCTTCTATAATGTAGACCGGAGTGGCGGGACGTGGTGACTCACCCTCGAACTTGCGCTTCCCGTGGGAGGGTGAGTAATTCTGATCTCGAAAACTTTTCCTGGGAGTGTTCGGGTCTGTCCTAGGGGCCTCGCCCTTCTTGGTCTGGGGCGAAGCGACCTCCTACTTGGCTTTCGCCTTGAGGGCCTTCGCATCTTCCAAATGAATGCGTTTTTCAGCGCGGGCCCTTGCCTCCATAAGAGTCTTCGGCATGTTGTCGACGAAAGAGTCGTACAACTCCCCGTGGTGTCCTTCGTCTCAGCATTCATCTTTGAGAACCGGTCCACATAGTTGCGGAGCGATTTGTTTGGAGCCTGCCGTATCTGCCATAGCTCGTGGATCGTTCGGGATGTCGTCTTCGACGTTCCGAACCTAGTACGGAACTGTTTGGAGAATTGCATGAAGCTCTGGATGGTTCCTTGAGGTACTTCGTCGAGCCAGTCCAGGGCAAGGCCTGTCAGTGTGTTCCTGAATAGACGACATTTGTAGGCGTCTGAGACAGGGTCGCTGGTTGCGAGGGCATTCTCGAAATGCTTGACATGTTGGGCCGGGTCGGTGAGGCCGTTGTAGTCGGAGACTCGGGGGGCCTTGTAGGCGCATGGCGCCGGTGCCGCCATTATGGCGGACGAGAATATTGTATCCACCGGGGGAGCCGAGGGGTACACCTCGGGCCGGCTTTCGGCGGCAGCGTGGGTGCTAGTTTCCTCGGTGAGCAGTTCGACGCGTTCCGCGCCTGGTTGTTGGAGCGGGCCTTCGAGAGGCAGAGCTAGAGGGAGGGGTCTCTGCTGCTGAAGGAGGGCTGGTAGGTTAGCGAGGAAAGTGTTCATGGTTCGGGTGAGGGTGGCGACCGTGTTCGTCAGTGTCTGAAGCTGTCGGTCTTCCCTGGTTGCATCGTCCTGGGGTAGGCGTGTCGCTTGTTGTTCGCCAGGTGGTGGAGGAGCGTTTTCGTCGTGAGCGTGCTCCATGGGTGTAGGGATCAGGTTTGATCCTGCGTGAGGGCACCAAATTGTTAAGACGGGAAACAATCAAAGATTTTTACGTGGAAAACCGACTGGAGGAAAAACCACGGCTCCTTTTCGAGAAGGCTTGAAAGGTCACTAAAAATGTTTTTTTTTTTGTTACAGAGTGTTCAAAGGATTTTTTTTGGATTTTTTTGCCCCTTTAAAGGCTGTTTACATGAGATATATACCCTGGTCCGCTCTGTCCAGTCATTTCAGCCGAATAATCCACCGTCCTAGTGGTGGCTCATTTAATGCCTGCAGAGGGCTATTATGTGACTTCTGCTGTACGATGTACGAGCGGTACGACCTGTCAGCGGGAAAGCCGCTTCTTCTTCCAGAGCAATACGGATTCCAACGGTCGGGTATCTGTCAGATCAGGTCTTCGTTTTTCGCCTTGGCTCTTCGGTGTCTGACTGTTCGGCATGGAGGCGTCTGCTGTTCGGGATGATATATCTCTTTGTTCGGCGTGGAGGCCTTGCTTACGTGGTTTCAACGTCAGCCTCCACGTGGACGGTCCAGATGAGGAAGCACGGATCCAAATGCAACAATATATATATATGATAAAAGATAAAATTAGTAAATTATATTAAAAATTATATAAGATATATGTGATGTCCCACATTCAGGACACCACGACAACCAACTTAAATTATATAATATATATGTGACGTCCCACTTTCAGGACACTACGACAACCAACTTAATTTGTAGGGGAGAATATACATTGAATCAAATAACTTTACCAATACAGAATAATTTAATACTTACAGCAGAAATAATATAATTCAAATAATAAATTGAACTACAGAAAGTATGTTAAAATACAAATTTACTTATTGACAACCCATATCATCAGTTTAATTCATACATCTTACTTTATATAATAATGACAAGTCAAACCGAAATATAAATCCTCTCTAATCTAGTGCTCGTAGTCTCCTCGTATACTTTTTTCTTTACTAGTACCTGTCAATAAAGATATTAGTTCACTGACCCCAAGACTGAGTAGGCAATAAGCACCAACTAGTTAAATAAAACTATTTACAAGTAAGCATACATTATTCTTTTTTAACAGTAATGATATCAAATAATCATAACAATTAATAATCATATACATGAATGCTCATGTCACTTAAACATGCAATAATAATATATTATAAACCTTTTAAATCTTTATGCATTTTATTTTTTGGGCCATGATTTCTTAGATTATACCTCAACTACCTCATTTCATTATCACACACACACACACACACACACACATATATATATATATATATATATAAAAGATCCTTGGTAATTTCTATACCCTGTAAATGGAGGAGTGCCACATATACAATTATTCTTGAATTTTACAGATCGTTTATACATCTTGGCAACTATTCCCGAATTTGGTAGGTTACCATATCATATAACTCGAGCATAGAAAGGGGACATAAACATGACAAGAAACCCTTTTTAATTCGTTGACGAACTTCAAAACATCATATTAATTCCATTTAGTTGTTCTAAATCCACAAATCACAAATTATCTTTAAACTTGGTAAATAATTCAATAATATATTAAATATATATTATTATACTCTTTAACATACTCTTAATTTTATTTTAATATAATAAAATATAAATCACGTGTTCTGTTTCACGGATTCTCAAACATGCAGCTTGATCAAAAATTATGCATATAACATCATATTTTGTAGTATAACAATTTCAATAGCCTTAAAATCAACTAAAAACAAGCATCCAATCAAATACACCTTTTTAATTTAACCTTACACATAATATCATATAAATCAACTTAATTAATTAATTTAAAAAAGTTAATTTAATAAACAGTTTAGAACTCTTGCTTACCTCTTATATATTATATTGAAATCTTGAGGCGTGGCAAAAAATAAATGACGAAGATAAACCAGAGAAGGAACGGGAAACCAATTTCTACTTCTGCTACTGCTGCTGGTGCTGCTTTCCATGGGCTCGGCAGAGGCCCGGGCAGGCGAAACAAAGAGCGAGCAAAAGAGAGAGAGAGAGAGAGAAAACTGAGAGAGCAAAAAATATTGCTCTCTTTTTTTTAGGCACAGGTGCTCGAGTGGCACGCAGAAGAGAGGCAAGGAAAGCCGGTGCCGGTGCTATCCTTATCCCAATTGATGGAAAAATAGTAATTTGATCTCTCAATTTTCATTCTCTCATAAATAGAGCCAAAATTCTTACACTGAAGTCCAAATCTATTTATTTTAAGTAAAAAATAGTTTTAATAAATTTTAAATCATATTTTGAGTTGCCAACAATTGCAAAAATAATCGAATAACATAATTAAAATAACTTTTAGAAAAATTTATATTAAACATTAAATTTAAGAAAAAATTGTACGTCACAATGCTCCCCACCTTTGAAGAATGTCGACCTCGAAATTAAGCAAAGAGATCATGATAGGACTTCTTCATTACATCTTCACATTCCCAGGTTGCTTTTTTCTCAGTCTGATTGCTCCGTAGGACTTTAATCATAGAAATCTCCTTGTTCCTTAATCATTTAATATCTTTTGCTAAGATCTCTGTAGCTCAAATTTAATTTTATTTTCATCTACTTTGAATCAAATTGAACTACTTGAGATAAATCTAGAACATATTTTCTCAACATTAAAATATAAAAAAACATCATGTATTCCTTCCAATTTAGATGGTAATGCAAGTCTGTAAGCTACAACCCCAACTCTTTTTATAATTGAAAAATATCCAATATAACGAGACTTTAACTTACTAGCTTTTTCAAACCGCACTACACCTTTCATAGGCCAACTTTAAGGAATACTCGATCTCTTACTTCAAATTCTATTTTTTTATGTTGAGTATCATAATACTTTTTCTATTTGTCTTGAACTTTATGCAGTTTTTCTCGTATAACTTTTATCTTTTCAGTAGTTTCTTCAACTAATTATGACCTCAAAATAGCTCTACTTTCACCTTCATACCAATATAATGGTGATTAACATTTTCCTCCATATAAAGCTTTATAGGGTGTCATCCTAATGCTAGATTGATAATTGTTATTATAGATAAGTTCTATTAATAATATATGTGCTTCCTAACTTCCTCCAAAATCTAGCACACATAATCGTAGTAGATGCTTAAGTATTTGAATGATTCTTTCTGTCTGACCATCAGTTTGAGGATAAAATATTATATTGAATTTTAACTTACTACCAAATGTTTGATGAACTTTTTGCGAAAATCGAGAAGTAAATTTTTGAACTCGATCTAATACAATAGCAAATGGTATTCCATGCAATCTTGCAATCTGATTTACATAGA
This sequence comes from Apostasia ramifera, assembly GCA_019297695.1. Taxonomy (NCBI): domain Eukaryota; kingdom Viridiplantae; phylum Streptophyta; class Magnoliopsida; order Asparagales; family Orchidaceae; genus Apostasia; species Apostasia ramifera. Next base: position 488,432 of record JAEMOT010003322.1, on the reverse strand, counting down.
TTGTAGCTAATTTATCAGTATAATTAGTAGCACTTATTGGCAAAAAATAGGCTGATTTAGTCAATCTATCAATAATTATCCAAATAACATCATGTTCTTATTATGATCTTGGTAATCCAACTATAAAATTCATGGCCACTTCTTCCTATTTCCGCATAGGAATAGGCAATGGTTGAAGTAGAACTGAAGGTCACAGATATTTACCTTAACTTGTTGACATGACATATATTTACTGACAGCTTCAGCCACATCTTTCCTCATAGCAGGCCACCATACCATTTGTTTCAAATTATGATATATCTTATTTATACTTGGATGAATAGTATATTTTGTTCCATGAGCTTCTTGTAATAGCACATGCCTGAGATCATCAATATCTGGTATACAAAGTCTATTTTCATATTTCAATAATCTTTAATTATCGATATTAAAATTATTTCATTTTCTTACGTCAACTTTTTTGATAATCTTTTGAATAAATGGATCTTTATTCTGACCTTTCATTATAAGTTGAAGTCATTCAAGTTTAACTGTTAATTGACTCAAAAATATCTTTCACCTCTAATTCTATCTAGAAACAATTATTCTATCGCAAGTACCATTAATTATTCATATTTTTGTAAAGCTATCATATTCAAATGAGTTTTTCTACTAAAGGCATCAGCTACTATATTAGCCCTACTTAGTTGATACATAATTTTCAGATCATAATCTTTAATCAATTCAAGCCAATGTCTTTATCTCAAATTTAACTTTCTGGGTAAAGATATATTTCAAACTCTAATGATCGTATACACTTCACACTTTATCCCATATAAGTAGTATCGTCAGATCTTTAGTGTAAAAATAATTACCGCCAATTCCAAATCATGTAATGGGTAATTCTTCTCATGTGATCGTAGCTATCGTGAAACATAAACTATGATCCTACTATATTGCAGAACATATCCCAGCCCTTAGAACGATGTATCACTATAGATTTGAAATCCGTCACTACCCTTTTGTAAAGTTGACACTGAAGCTATAATGAGACATTCTTTCAGTCTTTAAAAACTAGTTTCATTGTTTGTATTTCAATCAAACTTAACTACCTTTTATGTCAGTCTTGTAAGTGGCAATGCAATCTGTAAAAAATCTCTTATAAATTTATGATAGTAGCCAATCATTACCAGAAAATGTCTTATTTCAGTTACACTGGTTGGTCTTGCCCATTTCATAGCTGCACAAACTTTCTGTGGATCAACAAATATTCCATCTGTATTAATAATATGTCCCAAGTAGTTCATGCTAGATAACCAAATTTTATATTTTAAAAATTTTGCATACAGTTTTCTCTCCCTTAACTTCTGCAATACCAGATGTAAATGTTTTGAATGCTCTTCATGGTTTATTGAGTATATTAGTATATTATCTATAAAGATTATAACAAATTGATTAAGATAGAATTAGAATATTCTGTTCATTAAGTCCATGAATATTGTAGAAGCATTCGTGTATCCAAATGATATTACTAAATAATCATAATTTCTGTACCTGATACTAAATGTTGTTTTAAGAATGTCTATTTTTTTTATCTTCAACTGATAGTATCCAAATCTTAGATCAATTTTGGAGAATATAGAAGCTTCTTGTACTTGATCAGATAGATCGTCAATTTTTGGTAAAGGATACTTGTTCTTAATTATCACTCGATTCAATTCACGATAATCTATACACGTTTATAAACTACTACCTTTCTTCTTTACAAATAACACCGATGCACCCTATGGCAAAATACTTGGATGAATATGACCCTTATCCAATGGTTCCTGCAGCTGAGTTTTCATTCTTGTAACTCAACAGTTATCATTCGATAAGAAGCTTTAGAAATGAGTTCCATCACTGGTATGAGTTCTATTAAAAACTCTATTTCCCTATCTAGAGGTAATCCTGTTAAATTTTCAGAAAATATATCTAGATACTTCTTTACCACTGGTATGTCTTGTATCTTGATTGGCTCAAATTTAATATTTAGTGCCATATCTAAATACGCTATATCCCTTCTTATCAATTGATGTGCTTGAATGATTGAGACTATTGAAATCTTTCTCCCATAATCATAATATATTATACCTAAGGATTCAAGAATATGAACTTTTATCTTCTTCTCTCGACAACTAATAATTACTTGATGTTCAGATAACCAATTCATTCCTAATATCACATCAAACTCAATTATAGGTACGACAATCAATTTTGCCCAGAACTCTCGATCTTTAATCTTAATCTTTACTTCCACAAATAGTTCCACTCCTATAGTTATACCTGTAGATAGCGCGCATTTTTAAATGTAGTTTATGACAATTTCAAAAATAGAGTGTAATGCACTAGAATTAAACAACACAACTATAAGTGAGTTATTCAGAATAAGCGTACCTGCTATGACATCTAGTGACTCTTGAGCTTCCTGGCGTGTCAATACATAAACACAAAGCTGAGCACTTCGTTCACCAGTTCTAATAGCAGTACCACACTATTGTCCTTAATGCACCTGTAATTTCATCTCTACCATCAGAAATGGAAGCTATAGAAGCTAGAATTGATTCCTCAACTTTTACTGTCACTTTTTTTGGGCATACTCTGGAGAGATGACCTACTTCAACACAATTGTAACAAATCCTATCACCACCTCGACGCACCCCTCCATGAAGTTTCCTGCAAGTTTGATATCTCGATTTTCCATAACTGTCACTAGTACTTGTAGATGCAATAGCCCCACCTAAGCTAAACCTCTTTGATGTCGATCTTTGATAGGCTTTAAATGACATATGCTTGCCCCTCCAACTAATTCTGCTCTACTACTGCTGTTGTTTCTATCAATTTAGAATACATCACATGTTGCAATAAAGTTTGCTTTATACTATGCCATTGTCATATTTCATTGTACTAAATGGCTTAATTTTCTTCTAAATTTATCATGAGCAGATATCAGTACATATTTTTGTCAGAAAGCCACTAAAAATTCTTTCTAAGTGATAGAATCTATAGATCTACTACTAAACAAGAGTCTATGACGTTTAGTCCACCAATCATCTGCCATACTATCTATAATAGTGGCAGCCAAAGATGCTCTGCGATCCTTTGGGCATCTAATTCTTTCAAACACTTTTTCCATCTTACTAATCCATTTTTCTGTCATTGGATCAATTGTACCCTTAAAATGCTCAGGCCACATTTATTAGAATAACTCCACTATTCTGTCCACCTAGGCCTCTACACCTTGAACCTGAACTGACTGTGATTGTCTAGTAGTTACCTCTAGTCTTTCAGCTATAGCAGTCACCATTTAATCCAATTATTCTTTGACAATAATACTCCTTGATTTTGTCCTGCATCTTGTCCTGCAAGATGACCAGTACTACTGGAAGGTTAGCCAGCAGCAATTTTCCTGCAACCATGGTCAGCTAACATAACATAATATATATACTTATTTAATTATTGTCTACTTAACATGTACTGTGAATGTGTAATCCCATTCTACTCTTTCTCAAGATCCGTCTTTCATAAAAAAAGATAGAACCTCACTCTGATATCACTCTGTGATGTCTCCCTTTCGGGACACCACGACAACCAACTTAATTCGTAGAAGAGATTATACATTGAATCAAATAACTTCAATAATATAGAATAATTTAACACTTGCAGCGAAAGCAATATAATTTAAATAACAAACTGAACTATAGAAAATATGTTAAAATACAAATTTACTTATTTACAAGTCATATCATCAATTTAATTCATACATCTTGCTTTATATAATAAGAAAAAGTCAAACCGAAATATAAATTCTCCTTGATCTACTGCTCATTGTCCCCTCGTGTGTCCCTTCCTCCGCTAGTACCTGTCAATAAAGGTATCAGTTCTCCGACCCCAGAACTGAGTAGGCAGTAAGTACAAACTTGCTAAATAAAAATATTTGCAAGCAGATATACATTATTTTTCTTAACAGCAATTATATTATATAATCATAGCAATCAACGGTCACAAACATAAAAGCTCATGTCATATAAATATGCAATAATAATATGTTGTAAAACTTTTTATGCTTTATATATTTTATCTTTTGGGCTTTGGTTTCTTAGATTATGCTTCAACTGTTTCTTTTCATTATCACATACATATAAGATCCTTAGCAATTCCTATACCTCGCAAATAGAGGAGTGTCATATATATAACTATCCCCAAATTTGACAAGTTGTTTACACATCTTTGCAACCATCACCGAATTTGGCAGGTTACCATATCATATAGCTTAAGCACATGCAGGGACAAACACAATAAAAAAACTCTTTTTAATTGGTTGTTGAACTTCAAAACATAATATTAATTCTATTTAGTTGTTCCAAGTCAACAAATCACAACTTGTCTTTAAACTTGGTAAATAACTTAATAATACATTAAACAAACATCATTATGGCCTTTAATATATTTTTAGTTTTATTTTAGCATAATAAAATATAAATCATGTGTTCTGTTCCACGAATTCTCAAACATGCAGCTTGATAAAAAATCTTGCATATAACCATATTTTATAGAATAACAATTTCAGTAGTCTTAAAATCAATTAAAAATAAGCATCCAGTCAAACATACCTTTTTAATTTGATCTTATATATAATATCATATAAATCAACTTAATTAATTAATTAAAAAATTTAATTTAATAAATAACTTAGGACTCTTGCATACCTTTTATATGTCATATTGAAACTTTGAGGTGTGGCAGAAAATAGATGAAGAAGATAAACCGGAGAAAAAAGAGAATGCCCTCTTCTTCTTCTTCTTATGCTGCTACTTTCCTTGGGCTCAGCTAAGGCTCTGGCAGGCAGAATAGAAAGCGAGCGAGGGAGAGAAAACTGAGAGAGAGGAAAATATTGCTCTCTTTTTTTTTATGGCAAGGGCACTTGGGTGGCACGCGAAAGAGAGGCAGGGAAAGGCGGTGCCGGCGCTATCCTTATCCCAATTGATGGGAAAATTGTAATTTGGTCTCTTAATTTTTATTCTCTTATAAATGGGTCTTAAATCCTTACACTTAATTTCAAATATGTTTATTTTAAGTTCAAAACATTTTTAATAAATTCTAAATCATATTTTGAATTGCTAACAATTGCAAAAACAATCCAATAACATGGTTAAAATAACTTTCAGCAAAACTTTATATTAAACATTAAATTTCAAAAAATCTTGGACGTCATAATATGAAATAAAGTTAATTGATATAATGAAAATAATATAAGATGTGAAATAAAGTAAATTTTTTTTATTTTGTATTAAAAATTATGTAAAATATAATAAAAATTAATTTAATATTATTTTTTAAATTTTTATGATGAATAAATTATTTTGGTCTTTAGTATGACCAAAATAATATAGGTGCCAAATAGGTTGTAAGTACAATGGTTAAGGTGGGCAAAGTGATGAAAAGGTGAAATTTTGAGTTAGAAAATTGACGAAAGGACGAAGACTTTCAGCCCTTGTTCAAGACTTGTAAAAGGAGGCTATCAAGATGAGCGATCAAAAAAGACCTAAGCTTCTAGGAGAAGGAATACCTCTCACTCCTTTGTTCTGGACCACCTCTTAATCAGATTGAGTGAAATGAACCGGATTGAACTATGCCAATTTATTTATAAGTGGCCTATTTCTACCGAATTGGACCATCTAATTGCAAGAATAAAACTTTTGATCATCCATTATACTTCGGATCTATAAAGGCTACTACAACATCTTGTGATCCAAATATATAGGAATTATCCGTTTTAATTTTAGAGAACTACGTGAATTGAGTGCTTAACAAGATGATCACATCCCATTACTACTCAATCTCAAATACGCTTAACTATGAAATTTTCTATTATTAGCCTTACAGTTTTACCTTAAAAAGTACCTCTATCATTTGGGATCACACAATTAACTTATGCAGCTTAGGAACTTCCTTTCTTTTCTGGTATAAGATAATTCATTCTTATATTTCTCTACCTAGAAGTCTTCTAGAAGCTGCTCTTTATTCATTAGATTTTGATTCAATCATATGAATATTACAAAGGACTGGGTGGTTATTTCAGCCTGGTGGGAGTGATTTTAATTGGATCATCTGATTGATGAGGCAATGAATTTATTATGAACCAATTGCAAATCAACTGTGTGAACTCAAATTTAACTTAATTTTAAGGGCATTGCTATATTAATTTCTATGACATAGATTATGTTATAAGGATGAGCAAGTGTATTCATGTGAAATGAAATAATCATGCACTTTGATTCCCATCTGTTTTGTTGTGAGTGTTAGCCTAAACTAATTGCAATCATATTGCTGCACCTAATTGGAATCACTAAATTATTCTGAAAGCATACAATCTGAGAAACGCAACTGCATTCGACAATATATTTAGGGGATAAAATCACAAAATTTTGTTTCTTTCTTTTTTTCTTTTTAATTTTTTGCCTTTAACATTTGAGAATTATAATATTGTGAATTTAAAATTAAGATCCCTAATTCTAGACAAACTCTCTCTTTACTTAGCTAGGAGAAACTCTGCATAGAGTTTTGTTTCTTATACAAGGTTCACATAGAAAATTAATAAGTGCTCGAAATTTAATTCCTATTGGCATCCTACTGGAGTATATGATTGGAATTTTATGACCTAATAATCATAAGAGTTTGTATACTTGTGTTTCTGTTTCAAAAAAACGAATTTATGTACTCTTTAAGAGATCTAAATATGTGCTTAACTACAATTTTACATCTGATAAAGTTAGCATCCTACTGGAGTATATGCCTGAATTTTAGGATCTAATAATCATAGAGCTTGTGTAATCTTAAGACATCTAAAAATGTGCTTAACTATAACTAAATAAATATTTGCTTAACTACAATTAAGCATACATACAAATACTAAATTTTTTTAAAACTATATCTAATATAAATTTTAATATAATTAATTCACTTTTATTTTTCATCATATAATCTTTTAAACTAACTCTAAAATAAAGCTATGAAGAGTGATCATAGATAGCAAGTTTATGAAATATATATATATTCTATACGACGTGATAATAATTTAAGAATGCCACCCCTTAGTCTACCAATATTTTGACTATGTTCAGTGTTTACTAAGTTGGATTTTTTTTAACATCAAAAAAAATGTTGGGCATTTTTTAATTAAAGTTCTTCGCACAATTTTTTTCGCTCTATTCAAAAATTATAATGATAGTGCGATTTAAACATAAAACTCTCTATTATCTATATAAATTTTTTTCTCACTGAAATAGGAGAACTATGACTTCTTCAATAGGATGTTGATAACAAGTTCATGACAACAACTATTAGAGATGCGTGCAATACATGAATATGGCAAGACCTTCCAAGGCTGTAACCTCGACCGACTATAGACTTACGAGTGAGGAAAATTGGCCAACCTGAGTTTGGGATAGCCAACTGGAGGTTGTCAATAAATGTCCATTGAGTTACGCTTTTAAGTGCAATCTAGATTCATGTGTGAATTTCAAGATTAATACCACTCTCAAGTCTCAATCTGCAGATTTAAATATTTGGCCATCTCAAGTTCTTGAAAAAAAGATCCAAATAGTTTAATATTTGTTGTGCAAGTTGGCTGACTTACAAATAAAAGATAAAATTTGGGTATATTAAATAATTTTAAATTAAAAAATCAAACAAAATCATTTAATCCATTTAAATTTTGATTTGCATTAGAATCTAACTTTGAAATTTTCAATTATATGAGTTATATAATTTGGGCTAATTTCATGGCAAATTAACAGATTCTTAGATATAACTTTATCCAATTGTTTGCCACACTTCTATCATGATTGATAATCTTGAATTTTCATGTTGCTTATACATGTTTTTTATTAAATATTATATATATTTATTGCATATATTTTATGCCAAGATATTATACTCTTGCATTTTCATGATATATTTGATTAAGCTTTCTAACTCGATATTATCATGCTATGTTATGTTTTGCTAGAAGCAAAGATTTGGTTCAAAGCTAACAACTGTACAAGAAATCAGCATGTGTGTTTCATGCTCGAGTTACTAAAAGGAAGTCAATACAAGACATTGAAGCAGAAATTTTTTTCTTTTTTTTTGTATCTTCTAATTTATAGTAACGTTTATTAAAACTAGTCAAGCAAACATAGCAATAAACTTCATGTTTTTGGAAGCAGTATATTTCATAAAACAGCGGCTTACCTTCACAGCTACAGTTTTCTCATAAAACCTCGATTTTCTCCATGATCTTTATTTCACATGCTTCTAGCATTTGCAAAGCTGGAAAAACAAATTCAAACGCCTTAGGAAGAGCAAATGATTGAATACTATTATAGCCTACAGAATATGTGTTTGGTAATCAAATGGCCTTATTCCAATTAATTCAGATCTATTTTATGAATTTTTCTACCAAATCATTCTAGGCCTATACAGCAATTAGGGTAGGCGATAAAAAACCCGACCTGACAATCTGAAAAAAATTCGACCAAGTTTCAGGTTCCTGTTGGTCCAAGTTTTACTAAGGTCAGGTCCAGCTTATAATTTTTCATTTGTTTGCTAAATGGGTTGGATTCAAGTTGCATATTATTGGGTTGGTTCGGGTTAGAGCTGAAGAGATCAATGAGTTAAGCTGGCAATTAACCTTGACTGCACTCGGGGTGGGTTCAAGTTCACATACATCATCAGATCCAATAAGTTGGGGTATTAATGTTAATCATTCAATAGATAGGCCAGATTTAGGTATCGGGTAGGAATAGATTTCAGTTTGACCCAATTCCATATATCCACCCCGAATTGGAATCAATGTTAAATTTAGGCTTCAAAAAGGCAGTACAATTAAGAATTTATTCACCAGGAATGTAAACTTCAGGCTCGATTGGTCTGATCACGCCTCTAGTTTGAACTCTGTTTTTCAGCAGCAACTGCAAAAATAGTGAGAAGCACAATAGTCAAAGTTCCGGATTGTAAAACGATAAACAATTAAAAAATATAATATGCAAGATTACCAGAGTTCCTATAGCTGCTGGGATTCCGACTGTTAGTGCCATTGCAGTGGTGGTTCTTCCATTCATTGTTCTACCAAATTCCAATAAAGTTGCCTTATGGTTCTCTGCAGTCCTACCGTCAGGATGCTCCACTTCGATTTCATGGTGTAAGAGCACCATGTCCTGAATGATTAATGATGAGGAAAATGAGGATAATTCTAAGTTTAAGAGTAACTGACATTAGAAGACATACCAGAAAGAGATTGGGGGTGCGTTTGATTCAATGTTATCTTTATGTTATGTTATCTAAGTGTTCTGACATCTAGATGTCATTCTTTGAGTCATAATTCTATAATTTTTTACAAGGTTATCTATATATGTCATCAAACAAAATAAAACTTTTTTCTAAATAGCATGACATAACATCAAAATAACATTGAACTAAATGGCCCTTAATAAGCCAAATTTATGATATGTACCAAGATGATTCTTTGAAATGAATATTTTTGCATAATCCAAATGATTGACTTATGTCAACTTCTCTTGTTTTTTTGCCCTTATCATCGATAGCTCTGTCCCAAATTATTTCATAAGTTTGTTAATGCCTTAATCCTTTTACCTTTTTTCCTACTTAATGTTCGGGATTCTGTTGAGGTTCTACTTTGAGTCCTTAACTTTTCACAATTAAAGGATGAATTGACTTAAGTATAATTCAAGACAAAATTCAATGGTACATTCTATTCATGAATGAGCTATTCAAGATACCATTCGAGTTTAATTAATGAGACTTGAAAATGAGATAATAGAAAATTACAAATCCTCATTCAGCTCCAAGTATATAAAAAAATTCATTATAGTTTCTTGTCATGTCTTTTTTGGCATTCCTCTTCCATTTTTTACATGGCAAATATCCAATAATCTAACTATCCTCACAGAAGTTTTTATGAGCCAACGATTTATATGTCCAAATCATCTAGACTGATTCTCTCTGAGCTTATCCCCAATTGAGACTACTCTAATTTTCTCGTACATAACTCATTTCTCATCTTGTCCTTTCGCGTATACCCACTCATCCACCTTAATGTTTTTCATTTTTGCAACACTTATCTTATTTATATGTTTCTACTTTGTAGGCCAGCGTTTAGCATGAAAGAGGAATGCTTAAGATGGTATAAAGGTCTATCATCAACCATGAGAGGCTCTTGGATATAAGGTGAAGGGCTTGAAGTCATAAGGATAAAGAGAGAAAAGAGAAACCAACAAGGATATGGGATATAGTCATTAGACATGACATTGGCTCACTTATGTTTACAAAGAAAATTGCTTTAAATAAAACTACATGGAAGAAGAAAATCTATGTAGCCAACCCAAACAAAATTAATGTTTTGTTGCTATTTGTTTTCTGTTTAATGTTTTTTTTTCCATACTATGTTTAATGTTATATACAGCTTTAATTTTAACCTGTGCAAATTTTTTTGTGCAAGCTTAGTAAGTTACAAATGCGTGACAAAAGACTGATGCAATGCTCTAACACTAAAATTTGTGAAAACAGTTTTCTAAATGTAACTATGTGAAAACCAAGATAATTTTAAGTCCCACAAATTAGAGCTATTTAAATTTTAAATAATTTCAAATTGACGGCAAATAATTTCAAATCTCTAAGACTGTCTCTCTTAAGAATCAAAATTCATATAAACTCAAATTTTCATTAATCATAAGCCAATATGAATGTTCAAGTACAAACTATATTTATAAAGGGGCCAATCCTAGGATGAAAGCAAGATAATAGATGTGAGAACAAGTAAACCCACTAAATGAATAAAATAAGTCATATAAATAACAAAAAAAATAACACTAAAATACTTTGTATCATCTATCTGGTATTATGATATATGATTGGATTGGGTTGTTAATCATCAGGTACTTTGGCCTAACCCTCTTCTCATTCCTTTGACGAGACAATCTCCCACTTTAGTAGTGAATTTTCCATTCTTTGCAGTACATGCCTTAAGTAATTTTCTATAATCTTATCTATCATTAATGTTGATTCAGCCTTATAAATCATTTATAATTCTACCATCTTAAGTTTTTTATGGTGAGAAATCCAACTCCAACGCAACAGAGAGTTTTCTAGGTTAAAAAGCATCAAATTCATCAGCAAAATTGGATAACTGCGTACCTGTTCTTCCATAGAATAGCTCAACCTTTCTTGCATCCGCAAACAAATAAGGTCAAATGCACTAGAACATCCTTCAGGGACCTCCTCATCCTCATGAAGTCCTAAAAATCTGATTCAATCAAATAAGCGGTTATACAAGTATTTATTCTTTTCAAAATTTAAGCTTATCAAAATTTATTCAGTCCAAGTCATACTGCAACATTAAGATCAAGCTAGACTTTGAGAGAGTAAATCTACTTGATAGTTTTGGCTGTTTTCCTTGCTGTGGCAGCTTCTTTGCAGCAACCATGCACCATCAGACACTGAATAATTTCGTTCTCATGCAGTGTTCCAAGAAGCTTTCCGGAATCTGTGGAATTATCACTTTTGCCCATTAGAAGCTCGCAAAGAAAGGTGCTAAAAGTTGGTCTCTGAACAGCATTCAGCATCGGATGAACTCTAGTATCAAAAAAGCCAATTTTCCCTAGACAAGCCATTATCTCACTAAATCCTGAAGAAAAAAATTCAGTTCCATATTAGAGATTGAAGAACATACACCCCCTCCAAAAGAAAAAAAATGTTCATATGTGCATTAAAAGGAGGGGGGGTAGGAGGGAGGGAAAGAACCTTCATAACGGAGAGTAGCTCTAAAGACAGTCCATGCCTCAGCACTGATCCCATACAAATCTCCATAAACTAAAGAGTCCCTATTTGGAAGATATTCTAAAGCAAAAGCTGGAAGATCTGGAATGCGGAAGCTAACTGCTGCTCCATATAGCTCATTACCTGCATGCAAGTTGGGAACAAAAGGCTGAATCATTCGAAACCTGGTAGGTAGAATGGGAATTACATGAAGCATTTAAAACAGCACATCTACAAGAATACAGGATTATGGCTGAGCAGTTGTTTGGGTGCGATTGTTTTACCAGGCTCAAGTTAAAACTCATCTAATGGTGATATTTTCCATGAAAATAGCTTATGACCTGGAAAAAGTTGGCCATTACCAGACATGTATAGGATGTGAAGTATAGTTAGTTATTATGTTGTTAAGTGCATAAGATGAGATATAAGGTTATCTTTTTAATTTGAAATAAGTGTATGCGAAAAAAAGTGAAAGTTTAAGCATTGGATTTGTGTAAGATGCAACCGTCTGGTTAGAGTTAACTTCAGTTAACTTTAACTTGCTAAACAAATACACCTTGATGTAATAAAAGTAGTTAATTTGCTATAAAACTTTAACCATGAAGGTCTAGGAGTTGCTAAACAAATACACCTTGATGGCCATTACCAGACATGTATAAGAAGACTTGTTAGTAGTTGAAAGAGTTCCAAAACAGTCACCACATTCTGCTTTCCAGTACAAAGAATGAACAGTGCCTGAAGGTAGAAAGTGAGCGTAACTTATGTGGAATGTACGTAATTAAAGATGAGCAAAACAACTGATGTTAACAACTATCAGTTCCCCTATCATACTGCATTTCTAAGTAGTATTCACATAATTTAAGACTGAGCAAAACAACTGATGTCAACAGCTATCAATTCCCCTATCGATGTGTGACTTTGAATTTTTCTACAATTAACATGGAGAAGATGTTTGACATTGATTCATTTGTTCGACATGAGTATTGGCGAAAGTGAATTAGCAGATTTGTTCGTCCTCTAGCAGCAAAAAAATGTTTCCGGAAGCAAAGTATAAGGTGTTGACAAGTCTAGACTCAAGGAAACTACTCGGAATTGAAAAGAGGAAGACAAAAGGGTTGATTTGAAGAGTTAAGCCCAAAACATGTTTTTGAGAAAGTTTCTCATGTTCTTGACCTGGTGTTATTCAATTCAACTTGATGATTGTTCATCTTTATCTTTGTTTTCAAATTGGACAAGTGCAGAATGTGCAAAAGCCATAACCTTTTGTAAGATTGTAGGGGTATTGTTAGAAAGTCAGAGAAAATTAGGTTATTACTAGCCCCAACCTTTTTCTATTACTAGCCCCTTCTTGCCTCCATGTGAAAGGAATAATTTTTAGGGTCTTGGTAGTACTTTTATTTATGAGATCTCATTTTTTCTAGTGAGGCTTTTCTTCTCTCTCTATAGTTTTTTCCTAATAGTTTCACGTAAAACACTTGTCTATGTTTCTTTGGTTGTTTTCTTCTTTCTTTTATCAGTTATTAGATTCCTCCATTGTGCTAACAAACTAGCACATGAGCCAAGTTCAAGAGGGTGCCGAGCAATGGTGACTATGAAGTACAACATTGAGAAATTGGGAAAAAATACAAGATTCATTCTTCGGTAGGTGAACATGAAGGCCATCTTAGTCCAAGTGGACTTAGATAATGTTATGTTCAACAAGGAGAGGAGGAAGCCTTCTACCATGTCAATGGAAGAAGGGGAGATTAGAAGGATCTATCTCAGAGCAACAACAACCGTCAAATGACATCCTTTAGGATTGCCTCAAGGAGAATACAACAGTTGTTTTACAGCTCAGGCTGCAGTCACTGTGCATGACAGAAGCTTGATGCTGTATTTTCATGACTTTCAAAGGGCGATAGTATTAAGGCTCACTTGAATAAATATCAGAACATAGTGATAGATCACGACATGATAGAGAAGAAATAAAAGGATGAGGACTTGGCTCTTCTTTTACTGTGCTTGCTTCAATCTCACAAGAACTTCTAAGATTGTATGGAGGAGAGTTCCTTAGGATAGAAGACATTTCTCAGGTATTATTGTTGAAAACCTTGTTTGATTCAAATGTCACTTATTTCTACAAAGAAGCCTCATCCTGATGGCTGAGAGGAAGATTAAAACTGTTCTAATGAAGGGAAACAAAGAGATAACTCAGAGATAGCCAATTGCCACTATAACCTATATTACAAACTTTTGCAAGAAGAAGTGTCATATCAAAGTGAATTGCTAAAGGTGGAAAAGTTTATAGTGATTGAAGTGTGACAATGAGAAGTGGCAATGTTCAGGTCAAGCGCACAGCTGTGGGGGAAAGTGATAATGACAGTGTATACATCTTACTACAAAAAGGATGAGAGATCTACTTCAGAATAGATACTTGGTTTAGCATGTTTCTTTCATATGACACCAAATAAGGAGTTGTTATGGCTTTATGAGCCATCATAAGAATTTGCAATGGGTTGGATAAAGAGTTAATTGGTTGAATTCAACTGAGATCCAGCTCATCACCTCATTAGCCAACCAGATTAATGAACAAATCCAACACTTGGATGGATCCAATGTGACCATAATACTTGAATCAACCTATTAACACAAGATTGACTCAATAACCAAGTCAAATTGCTTAGAATGAGATCAATTTACAGGTTATGTAAACTATAGCAAATTTTTGACCCGATATGACTTGACACAATTTCGAAGTAATAATACACAAGTCAACCTGCTGACAGAGGATCAACCCAATGGCCTGAATTGATTTGTTAAACGATGATCAACACGGTAACATTTGGCAATCCTCAAATATTGACCTACCCTATAAAACATGGCTTTGACTTGATCTTTGTATGGCTACCACGCTTATTTGCTCCATTGGTATATGCAAACTAAAAAACGCAATTCATAATTGCAAGAATACTTTGCTGCAAGGTCACGCATCTAAATTTTATGTAAAAAAATTATAATACTTGCAAATATCCCCTAAAAACTAATAAAAAAATTCTAGGTTACGAAATAAATTTTATTCTTCTCTAGGAAGGTCATGTAAATGAAATAAACATTATTTCCATGCCCAAAACACGTAAAAATTTCTTTGATTTCATGAATAAGAACATAAACTCTGAAGTGTCAAAGCAATGTAACAGAGACCCTCTTTATAAAGGAGGCATCCTGGAATGGCAACACTGTCAATGCTTAAAACAGTCAATTCATTGACATGAAATCTTACCCGTAAGTCAGATAAATGCACTCTTATATGCACCTATTATATTCATCGTAATTTCTATTGCACTGAAATAATTCTACCTTAGCCCTACGAATGATTCTTTATGATGAAACCTATGAACAAATCGAGCTCAATGCATTTTAGAACTAAGTACTCAGAATGCAAGAAAATTCTTCACTAGTAATGGGAAGAATATCACAAAATATGAATACCATTCTTTTTTCTCCCACCACAACATTCTGGATCCAATATAAAGAGTGCATAGATTACAAAGAATCAATACTAACAACTTTCCAAACAATTTAGATCTCTAACGTGATAATACCAAAGCAAAGCTTAAAAATGTCAAATGCTCCATTGGCTAATGTAGTATAGGACTTCTCAGAGCTCATTCAATTACAAAAGCAAGCAAAAAGTCTCAGAAGCTTCAACAGTTCCATAGATATGAAGATCTCACCTTTCAACCACTATGGATGAAACTACCCTAGTGAAACATAACCTTGACTATAGTTCATCTGTAAAAACATTTAACCTAGAGACTTCAACTTTCAATTTATTATGTTCCATTATAGAATCCGTAGACAACCTTTCTGGTTTAGTTTGATCATATAACAAATAAACATGGCATATTTTCAAAACAAAATGGTATTACTCTTTCTGTATTTTTTAAAAAGAAATTTTGGGACCGAACAAATCATGAAGTATTCAACTCAAAAGTATCCTTTATCATACAAGAGCTAATTGTATGCTAAAAGATTCATTACATGTAATTAGCATCAAGCATCATGTATTGCACCAGCTGGGTTCAACAAGTCACTATTCACAAACTTACCGTCAACGTTGACTACCTTCCCAAGAAGCTTATACGTGGCAGAATTTCGCCCTGCTCTGATTGCACCAGATGGGTTCCAACTATCATACGAACATTAAAAAGATCAGGTTTCTTTAAAGAGCATCCAAACCCATGATCATAAAACTCAAAAGCAAATGATTAAGTCCCATCAACAAAAGAATTACTACTCATAAAAAAAAATATATATATATATATATATATATATATATATACATACATAGAGAGTGTATTGTTGATGTAGAATGGGTACAGAGAAGCGAAAAGATAGTAGAGTTTCAGGAAGAAGAGGAAGAGGAGAATCAGGAATTTCAGGGAATATTCAATATTACAATATAGCGAACACAATGGCGATAGGCCATACAACTAATGTGAACAAAATAATAATTAACAAACAAATAATAAAACTAAAGGATGCCAAACACCTACATAAAACATTAAATATAAAGAGAAAAGATACCGTGCATAAGTGTATTCATATAAATTCTATAAAAGATAATAGCGCTATTAGCAAAAAGGCAGAAAACTAGAAACAAGCCTAAGTGTTAGCGTATTAAAATATAGGGGTATTATGTGCACAAATTGTATTTGAATACGATTTTAGCGCCTAAATCCGAAAATGTGTTGTGAAGAGAGAGTTGAAGTGTAGAGTTTTTTATTTTTGTACTCAATCATGTTTGAATACAAAATAGTCAATTTCTATCAAACTGACTTATCATATTCAAATACGAAAAGCAATTACAAAAAAAAACTAATTCTTGTTAATTAAATATTATAAAAAAGGCCTAGAAACTCATTACAAATTTTCAAAGGTGGTTTTACCAAGAGGTATCACATACGTTTTTAATTATATAAAAGTTTCATGGTAAAAGTTTTTAGGAATGTTAACAAAAGTTTTTTCTTTCGCTAAAGTATCAATTTCTTAAGACCCAACAGATTTTATAAATCAAAATTTTGGGCAGAAATTAGCTTTTTCATTTTCAAATACGACCAAATGACAAATAAAAAACTTTAGGCAGAAATACTTGATTTTGGCCAAATATACTTCATTGAAAAAAATCGTATTTGAATACAAAAAGTTAGTTTCTGTGCACAGAAATACAAAATATTTTGTTACAACCACAAATTTCAATTTTCATATTCAAATATAATGGAATGCAATGTGCAGAAATACTTTGTCACAACGTGATAATGTCTGTTTTGTATTCTAAGAAGAAAAAACCAGTTTCTACGTACAAAAATGGCAAACTAATTTTTTTTGTATTCAAATATGATTCAATATGAAAAGAAAAAAACTGCACAGAAATGCGCCAGACATGTTACGTCATGGCACATTTCTACGTGTGGCCAAATGCTACTGCATAAGATAACCCTATTGGTTGTGCAGAAATTGTATGGATGCAAGTATTGCAACTAAGAAACTACTAAACTCGATTTTACTTTAAATATTTAAAAGAAGCTATAACCCTTTAATAATAAAATAATTAAGATGTTTGACATCCCAAAATACACACCATTCTCCTCTTATTGAAATAACTCATCTCCCTTGAGTGGATACACAAATAAGACGTAAGAATATCTTAACAAAGCAATTGATATCCTTCTTTGGTGATTCAAGTAACATCAATCCATCCTTCAACACAGGGATCCTAAAAGCTAAGACAAGATGAAACGAAAAAAAACTTAGATGTCTCTAGGATAGAAAATAAATTATTGACATCAAACCAAGAAAAATATTAAGCTAATTAGATATTTTAAGCAAATGTTTTAAGTTAAGACTCCTATGGAAACAAGCATTATATTACAAAAAGAAACACCATTAAAAGTAGTCTAAATGGTAGGTTGAAAAGAATGCATCTTGTTTGAAAATTTGACATTTGAAATAAGCTAAATGGTAGGTTGAAAAGAAAAGGGATTTCGAGACATGGGTGATTAGTGGTACTTTAAAGAAACACGATTAAAAGTAGTAGCATAGCATGAATATTGTTTACAAAAATAACAACAATTTGAGTATAACATTGTGCATGTACTAGATATCTTGGATAATCATGATATTAATGCGTTGCATAACAAGATTCATGAATGCAGTATTATAATAGGATGATAGTTCATACCGAATTGGGGAACACGAATAACCTCTGTTACACACATTGCAGAAATTCAAATTGTTGGTGTAATTGAAGTTGAAATTGAGCAAATCTTTAAAACGGAAAATTAAATTGATATAGAACAAAGAAGGAGAAAGAAAAGGGGAAATGGAGAAAGAAGAGGTAAGGAAAGAAGAACAATATAGAAGAGAGAAATGAGAAATGGAAGGGAAATGTTTGATTAAGAAAGAAAATATATTACTTAAAAAATTTGACAAAGACATTTTAATATTGGGAGGTGCATAAGATGTAAAATAAAGCTAATTTTGAGGTTGAAATTTATGTTGGATGTGAAATAAAGTTGATTTTTATGTGAAATTTGTGTTGAATGTAAAATAAAATTATTCAAACTTGTGATGGATTTGAAATATTAACAAAATCATTATGAGGTTCTTTTGAACCTTGAACCAAATGAGCCTGTAGAGTGATTTTAACTCATAAACAAAGGGCACATAACTCTCTTACCCAAACAACTAAAAGGCTCAAAAGAAAACTAAATAAACAAAGTAACTCGCCAAATTTAAGGCACTTGCCCAAACATCTTAAATACTCAAAAAAGGAAACTAAATAAATTGGCTAGAAGAGTTGCTGACAAGGCATTCTCAATTAGAATCATGCCAACCTCTTCAAAGTACTACAAGGTCCAAGAAGTCTTTTCAAAGTACTACAGAGTCCCATAAGTCTTCATTGCAAAAACTCCTACAAAAGTGAGACTATACCAAACAAAGGCCCATTTGTGCCTTCACTAGGCAATAAGTCTTCATACTAAAAATAAGATATTAGACTCACTAGTAATCATCTCCCTCTTTCTCTCTCTCTCTCCCTCCCTTTAGTGTCAATAATGGCTTCATCCACTCCAACCACAAGTCGAAGAATCAATCAGCTTACTTTTTTTTTTTTAAAAAAAGAACCAATCTGCTCTTGGAATTACCATTAAGTTTAATGGTTCCAATTATTTGTCTCGTGAGGTGGGATCATAATCAAATAAAAAAGATATGGACTTAAAGCTAAATCTTAGTGTAATCTAACTGAAATATAAAAATTCTTAGTCAAATCCTCTTATGTCCGAACACATGCAGCAATCCCTTTATATATGTTCTAAATAACTTGAATGTAAACAGTGTAAATCTCTTTCTTCCCTAAAGCTCTACAAAGCACTTTGGGACTTCATCATAAGCTTTTTCTAAATCAATAAAAAATCAAAACTAGATCTTTTTTTCCTAAAATCTCTATTAAGCCTTTTAACAAATGAATAGCTTTCACAATAGATTCAGAAATGTCTTATAACTATTCTACAAAATTTACCTTTAAGTTTGAGTAAAATTTTTTTATAACACACTAGATGAATTTCATCACCTTATCTATCCAACTTGGATCCGGCTAATAACATCGCTATCTATTTTACTGTTATTTTATATGATTGATCCAAAGTATCTAAAACGTTGTCTCATCTTAATCTTTTAATCATCAATTATCACATCACCAATATAAGTACTTTTTTCTTGATTAAATGTGCAATCTATATATTCATTTTTTAATCTAACAAGGTGAAACTTTTAGAATCTGAAATATTTTTTCATAACTCAAGTTTGCCTTAGCCCCATCCTCAGCATTATCAAAAATAAGAAAAATATCATATGCGAAAAGCATACATCTAGGCACTTTATTTTAAATGTGTCCAATTAAGAACTTCATAACCAATACATAGAGATACGAATTTAAAGTTGAACTTAGAAAAATCCTTTGTCAAACTCTCTTGTGTCCGAACATAAGTAACATCACATTTATACATGCTCTTAATAACTTGAATATAAGTAGTGCATACTTTTTTTCTTTCTAAAACTTTCCAAGACACTTCTCTTGGGACTTTATTATAACCTTTCATTTGAAATCGATAAAAACTAAATGTAGATCTTCATAACTAAACAAATTTGCATGGAATGACAAAATATTAATTTTAAGATGTACACGTGCTTCTTCAAGATGTAAAAATAAATTCTTGGAAACAATGACCATAAGAGCTATTTTTCCAGATTAACTTTAACCTGAGTTAAAATTAACCTTATAGGTCATATGATACATAAATTCCAATACTAAACTAACATATCAAATCTTACACAACCTCAAGTATTAAAATCAACTTTATTTCACATCCAACACATATCCATAAATAAATTAACTTTATTTAAATTCTTTCACAAATCTCAAAATAACAAAATCACATCAGAGGTCATCTTTTACCTCAATTAAGAATAGCCCTACAACCTGTTGAGATACAAACTTTATTGTTCATGAATGAAAGAAGAAAAAGCATTACTATGAACATTTTGAAAAAGGTAAAGGAGAGAAAAGGATCAACAAGAAAAGGAAACTCATCATTAAAATATTCATGTCCTATTTCTTGTGGTCTATCATGAAATTATGCCAAGCTCTGTTGCCATGAACTCAAAATGAAATCAAGTGTATATAGGGACACATGTCCATTTAAAATACAAGGTATATTTAACAAGTTCTTGATGAACAACCAGCTACACAAGGACATTACCTGATCTTGTAGGCCAGAGGATTGTTTGCAGCACCTGGAGAGGGAAGTCCACCACAGTAAGAAGTGAATGATCTTATTTTGCCCTTACTACGATGTGCTTGATGGATCATTTTCATTGCCATCATGTGATCTACATATTCAGAGATTAGATACATCAGCAATCAGTCTGTTCCATCTAAAGGGGGTAGCTATAAAAAATAAAAAATGCATATTAAAATATCCCACCCCGTAAAATGACATTTACAGGAGATTTTGATAGGTTTATGGAGGATTATATACTAATGTAAACCAGGGAAAATGCTTCAAACACATTAGATACAGAGAATTGCAGAGTAGCAAAACATAGAGAAACACAGAAAAAGAATCTAGTGAAAGAATACAAAATGGCCCTAGTGTTTCTCGGAAATAATTTAAGGCTAACTTTCAAAATGTGTACAAAGAAAGAGAATGTAACCTTTCACCAAAACACTATAAAAAGGAGAAGAGAAGCTAAAAGGAACAGAAGCAAACAGTACTTAATTGAGAAACTACAGACAAGTCTTCCTCAATTTATCCCAACAAAATGCATGGTAAGTTCCATATGTACAAACATAGGGAAAAACACAATAATTTGTATTATGACAACTTGAAGGTAGTATTTCTGAACGCAAAATATTTAAGAAAGTGTGACTACTTTATGATAAAATCATGGCGATACCTATGCCAGGATCCAAGCCCATTTCACAGAGAATTGTAACACCTGCATCTTTTGCCTTCCCACCCAACGCTAACATAGAATTGTCAACATAGCTCGCAGTAACAAGGTGTTTTTTATGCTGCAGAAGGAGAAGTACTCTTTACATAGATAATAATGTGAAAGGCAACATACATAGAAAGGGAGTGTTTTTTTTATTTATACATTGAAAGGCAGTAAAACAAGATATGAATGTAATGTATGTCCACATATTACTGGCCTTACATCTAGGATTTGGCATGACATCACTTGGTGCCTGTGAATATTTTAAAATAGCAGGTGCTAAATTATCAAGCTGTACTCTTTTAATTATGACCTTCCCATGTTCATATAGCATCTCATTAATCAATTCATTTTTTACTTTGTCGTACACATTGACTGATCAGTTTTTCCAATAAAATGTTTGTTGCAAACATATGAATATGGATGCAAGAGAACACGCTATATAACCAAGATTTCTACCAATGAAGTACATTAAATAAGCAGTGAAAAAGCAAAAACATTGACATACAAGTAAAATGATAAAATTTATAGCTTCCATAATCTCCTCGTAAAATTAATAGAAACAAGGGAACTCTGTATGCGTGTGTGCATGTGTGGTGATGTTAGGCAATGGTGTGTAAATCAACGTCAAACTTGTCAACCTACAAAAAGCATATGCATAAAACTAGGGAATATAGCAATAAACCGTGAAAATCAAGCTAGTGTGGTGAAACACGATAAATAGTTAAGTTGAAGGGAATGACAACGCACTTTAACATATAAGAAAGCCACAGTACCCTAATATCATTCCTTCATTTTTCAGGAAAAGAAGGGAAATAATGAACAGAGGTATCAAAAGGCCAAACTAATGTCGAGATCATGATTGAACAAAAAACTACTTAGTGCAGTTTAGGATAAACACCTGAATTCAAGCCTAACAGCGCAACTTTTTAAATGACTACTTGCAATGGAAATCTCAAAACAGCATGCTAAGAGTACACATTTGAACAAATTTACATAAAATAATGTCGGCAGAACAGTACAGAACTGTCCGAACTCACAAAAGATGTGAAGAAATGCAGATAGAAAATGATTATTAACTACATCCACAAGAACAGCGACAAAACCATACTTTAAAACAACTCAGGGCTATACCAATTACTCTTCTCCATTCAGTTTTATTTGAAGCAAAAAGAAACCAATCATTTGCAAGAAAGGACAAATGTAAGAAGACAATGTTCTGGTGCAATTTCCTTTAAACTGAAGACATAACTCGCAACGGATATCTCAGAACAGCATAGCAAACAGTACTCATTTGAACAAGTCTACATATAATGATGATAAAGAAAAGTATTAGCACACATCTGTCAAAAATCACTAGACACGTGAAAAAATGCAAATAGAAATGGATCATTAACAATAGAAACGACACAACAAACCCCTTCTTCCAAATTACTTGGTGTCGGCTACATCAAGTACTCTTCTCCACTTAGATTTATTTAAAGCAACAAACAAACAATCATTAGCCAGAAAAGAAAATTGGAAGAACACTATGTTCTACAGGCAGGTAAACTAACAACATCCCTAACACCCAAATATAACACCAAGTTCGATGAATCATGTTAAGTACCTCTATGCAAAGCTTGGCTATGTTGGCATGGAAACTGGGAGGCAATAAACTGAGCACAACCTCAACCTACATATGAGAAATTGTAAGTCTATTTTACAGGGAGCTGAAGTTAGTTGTTCAGATTTATAGATCTTCAAAGCAACAATAAGTAGAAACAAAAATAAGAATAAACCATAAAAAATGAAGAGGAAAAGAAAAGGCATTAGCACTCTGCGTAATGGGACAATAAAGAATCAAAAGCTAGCGAAACAATCAGATTAGTCACCAATACAGCATGAAAAAGTGACATAAACAGCAAGTCATTTTAAGGGTTTCTTTTCAAAGCATTCACAGGGAGAGTACTTTCAAAACAGGCCAATTTTTTTCGAAAGATTCCTATGTTAAATATAAATCAATGAGAAAAATAAAAGATATCAAATTATTTTCTTGATTTCAATAATTGTATTTGTGCAGATATTATAAAGATAACTAAAAATAGTTATTCTTAATTTTCTGGTAAAATAACTATTTATTCACTTCATTTGGCAACTCAATGGACGTTGAATTACTTTAAGTTTTAACCTATAATTTGGGTCAATATGCAAATTTGAGCGAAAAGCATGTGATTTGGTGATCAACAAAACCGTTTCCTACACCTCATGTGCTTTGGATTTTATAAATTCTCAATGTTTGAGTGTTTTTTTGGAGTTTTTAGGGTTTTAAGCTACTAAAGTCATTTGGGTCATTTTAATGTTGATAGTGTTCCCATTCCCAGCCTGACTCCTCACACATCTGTGGGTCTTTGTAGAATTTGCTACGTTTTCAGACTTTGTTATGAATTTACCAAAGTCGAGTGCTATTTTAGTCTATTCACTCATATCGAGAAACACTAGGGAACAACATTCCTATATTAGATGCCTCCTTTTAAAGAGTCTTTATGACCGCTATGACACATCAGAATTCATGTTCATACTCATGAAATCAAAGAAATGTATGTGCTTTGGACACATAAATGATGTCTATTTCATTCACATGACCTTCCTAGACAAAGAAGTAATATATATTTCATGCCCAAGAATTTTCTTAATAGTTTTAAGGCAATTCTGCAAATATTATAATGTTTTTAAATAAAATTTGCATGTATGATTTTGTAGCAAATTATTCTTGCAATTATCAAATACATTTTGATCTACATGAATACCATTCGAGCAAATAAGCATGATAGCCTACAAAGATATTTACAATCTCCAAAGAATTTAAATCAAAGGCATGCTATGTGAGTTAAGTTTCTTAATGAGTATACCTTTATTTTAAAACACTACTCACGAGTTGAAAAGAACATTGCCGAGGGACTTACTCGAGTCATTGGTGTAGTCCGGAGCTTGAGAGCAGAGGTTATCAGATTTGATAAGTCGAAAGGTAAGTATGCTTCCTACCCTGACTTCAATGAGATTTTTTGAGAGGTCCAAAGTGGGAATTATCATGTCCACGATACTCTATTTGTGATGGGTATTTATTACGACACGCAATTATGCATTCCTCACAAGATCTTTAGAAAGTATCTTGTTTGAGAGATGCATGCAGGTGGTCTCGCAAGTTATTTTAGGAGGAACAAGATTGTTGCCCTCATTTTTGATAAATATTATTGGTCTAGTTTCCATAAAGATGTCGCTTGTATTGTTTCCCAGTATCACA
Source organism: Apostasia ramifera (assembly GCA_019297695.1). Classification (NCBI taxonomy): domain Eukaryota; kingdom Viridiplantae; phylum Streptophyta; class Magnoliopsida; order Asparagales; family Orchidaceae; genus Apostasia; species Apostasia ramifera. The sequence continues at coordinate 463,780 of JAEMOT010003322.1, read as the reverse complement.
CTTTTAAAGTCACCAAAACTAAAACACAATACAATCTTTACACACCATTCTCTTTACTACATGCCCCTCGGACTAATAAACTATAAACTTTGTGTTAAGACTACCTAAAATTGCTGAAGGACACAACTCTATTATGTTGTTGTAAATAGGTTTTCTAAAATAGCTCATTTTATTTCGTGCAATAAGACTAGATGTGTATCACATATTATGAAATTTTCTTTTGGAAATTGTAAAGCCACATGAATTGCCTATTTTTATGATCTCTCATATAGATCCTCGATTTGTCTCTTATTTTTTAAAGATCCTATGGAAATTGTGTGGTACCAAATTATTATATTCTTTTACTTATCACTGACAGACAAATGGCAAAATTAAACTTCATAGGATCTACTTGTAGGAGAAAGTTTCACATCATTATAGTAATTTTATGGTAATTTTAAAGTTTCACATCTTATATGTAATTTTATGTAAACTTATCTCTGATGTAATTTTATGTCCCTTAAAGTTCAGATGCCTTGTAGAAGAAAAAACCTCATATAAGGGACATTGTTCTTTCTGATGTTGAATTTACTTATAATTACTCAGTAAATAGGTCTACTTGAATTAGTCCTTTTGAATTATTATAGTTACAAACCTCGTATTTCCTTGGATTTTACTACTTGTTGATATGGACATCTCTTACTCTTAACAATTCCGTTGCCAACAACATTCATGGCTTATATGCTTTGATTAGATATAAAATTACTACTAGTAATGTTGATTATAAAATTGCTGTAAATATTCATCATAGATTTAAAGATTATAATGATGTTGAATTTATTATGGTTCACATTATCCCAGAAAGTCTATCACAAAAATTCTTTTAAGAAACTCCATGCAAGAGATATTGATCGAACCCCCATCCTCCGTAAACTTGGAGCAAATACATTTACTAGATCATTTAAATATAAATCTTATTTTTAATGTGGAGAATACTTTAATCAAGGCACTTTGAACCTCCTACTTTGTTTAGTCTTGCCCGTGCAAATATCTCAATTCTGAAGGGTCCTTAATTCCTGCAATGTGACGATGAGCTAACTGATATTCTAGATAAGTTTGTGAGCATTACTACTAGGGGACATCATTGATATCTCATTTAATTCAAAAACCATCCTAGAGGACAAGTGCCAAAGGTTTAAAATACTTCTTCTTGAGTCGTATTTATAGTCAGCCCCGATTGAGCCGAGTTCTCTCCTTCACGCGGGGGAGAATAACGGAGATCCACCTATGGATTCAGGTGATTTTAGGCTCCAACATTTCTGGTGCAATAAAACCAGAATTTTGAATTGAAGAGTTGAAGCAAAAAAGTTACGTGCCTTATTATGTTTCCTGAGTCTTTTAGAAAAATATTGTTATTAATTTTAGTTATTTTATTTTATGATTGAGGCAAGATTTTGTGCATTTCAATTTTATTGTATGGGCATAAAACCTCTTTAAGTAGCCCAACAATCTTAGTAATGGCAGCTCTAATGAAATAATAAAAGTATTACCTCTAGATTTCTTATTCCGGCCCTCTTCCCTTCTCTTCTCTCTTTTCTCCCTAATCCTCATCTTTCTCTTTCTATTTCTACATCAAATACTGTAAAAGGATAACCTATTAATTAAAACATAGGCAATAAGAATAGCATCCCCCAAATATGGATGGAGAACAATCATCAAAAACATTAAAGTGTGAAGAATATCAAGAAAATAATGACATTTGTTTTCTGACACATTAAATGAATAAGCACAAGACGTTTGATGAAGAAATAATTTAGAAGTGCAAAACACTGAATGTACTTAGTACCTATACTTTCATTTCCTCATAAAAGTTCTTAAAGGCAAATAGCGCTTCAAATCACTCTTTAACAAAAATAACTATGCAACATGGCAAAAGTCATGAATGAAGATAAACAAAATAACTAACTCCTAAACGAGTAAACCCAAATGTCAAAATGAATCAGATCAAAAGGAGCCTTAATGATGAATTAATGATACCCGCCAAGCTCACAAACATCACATTCAAACTTAAGCTCTATTTAGTTGAAGGGGAAAAAGATGATTTGCAAAATTTTGTAAAAAATTTTAAAAATATGTATGATGTGAAATAAAATGAGTTAGTTATATTTAAAATTGTGTTGGATGTAAAATAAAATGATTATTTAATGTTAGAATTTGTGTAGGATATGATGTAAAATATAATTAAATTTTTTAAAAATAAAAGAAGATTTTTAGTTGGAGCATAACTAAAATTTCCCCCCAACCAAACGAGGTAGACAAGGAATTGGACAAGGGGCAAAACCATTCAATCGATATAAGGGGGTGGCCAAAGCAACAATGCCATTGAAATGGAAAGATTTTAGATGTCCGAAGAAGTTAGGGCTGGAGTACCAAGATAGTTGATTCCATCAACTACAATACCACGAACAATTATCTTCTTGATCCTGATATGTTGGAGAACACAATTAGAAAAAAAGAAAACTAGACATTTTGGAGTAATCATAAGTCGACGAATGGAAAGTAAGTTAACTAGAAAATAAAGTATACAAAAAACATCTACAGGGAGTGGTAGAAACCCTAACAAACCACTTTGCCCTCAACAGGAGAGCTGTCACCAACAGTAACAGGCAATTAGGGTGAAATATAGGAGGAGAACAACAATTAGTTACTAGACATATATGAAAAAGCACTGGAGCCTAATATCCAACTCATACCAGAATAAGCGCCAGTTTCAAAGTAAAAAAAGTGACACCACATGCATAATGCTTAAAGAGGGTCGAGGAAGACGCCATTGATGGAATTCATTATACCTCACAACTTCTTTCCGTGTCATAAGGAAGAGGATAAGGAGAATGAAGGCTATGCTCTCATATAAGGTATTAGATTCAACACAAAATGTGGTGAGAGGAAAGTCTAGTAAGCGAGGTGCCTTGGCTAGCCAGAAAAGCTGCTTGGGAAATACCTTAGGTCCAAGTGCTACGGCGAAGTCACGAAAGGCTTGCGAGAGGAAGACGACAAGAACTAAGGAGACATCAGATTATAGAAGTTCAACTTGATAGGTAGCATGACTTTTTGCACCAATATTCGTGCTAGAGGAAAGAAGATGAGAGCTAAAAGAAGTTTGTGCTTGATGATGCGGTGGATAAAGAAGCAGAGTTCTCATGGACTTGGGCGAAATTCTCTTATGTAACAAATCAGTGGACAAAGAAGTGGAGGAAGCGAGAACTCAAACCTTGTGATCTTGTGGTGGAGGCACTAGTTCTAGTGGTAGGAGTTGAAGATGCTAACACACTTAGAGAGAGAGAGAGAGCACGCCATTAGCACTGGTGGCTGAATAGAGGCAACAAAGGCGGAGGTGAGCACAATTAGGGTTACGAAGGACCTGACTTTGATACCATGTTACATAAAGTGAGTGTATCTATCCGATAAAGGAACTTCCAATTTATAAATATTAGGTGAATGTAATAATAAAGCAGAAAATAAAAATCTTTCTTTATATCTAATAGTAGGTTACAAAAAGGCAACAAATAAAAGAGAAACTGCTTAACACTGACAAAAGCACTAAAATGAGGTAACTAGACAAGAGAAGATTACCTGTGATATATGCTTAGAAAGGCTTGCATCATCCATTACATCAATCTGAATAGCTCTAGCATTGGTAATACCTTCAATGGCCTACATGTAACCAAAAAAACAATCAAGGTTAAGGAAAAAATTAAATAAAAATCTGCAAACACATGCACTATGTCTTGTTTGGTTCTGAATTTATAGATAAACATTACTGTGCAGCGCATACATACACAGGTTTTGTTTGGTACGCCATGACCAAAGTGATGATAGCCTCAGTTAATAGTAACCAAGTCAGTGATGGTGAAGTCAGTCCAAACAAATAACCAAAAGATAGAAAAACTCAAAAGAATTCAGAATCAATCATGTGGATTATAGCTGACCAGCCATCATTCTAAGATCTTGATGACCCAATTAAGCCCAAATCATGCTTATTTGGTAGTATGGTGCAATGCCATATTAATTCTTATCCATAGAAAATAATACAAAAAAATCTATAAATATGGCCATTACGTCTGAATGCTAGAAGCATGCTGTTCTCTGTACTGTTAGGGAAGGAAGTCATAATACATCATAAAAATGAAATAATAACCGTGTTGAAAATCATCAACAAATACTTGGTTCCAATTTAAATCAGCTAACATTTTCAAGAATGAAAGGCAATTTTCAAAATATGAAGAAAAATAGCCAGGAAGTACTTTTCATATAAGCAATACAAAATGATTTGAAAAGTGGGTAATTGTGGAAATTTCCGGAAAAGAAGATGTAAATGGAATTCAGCTATTCACATAACTTTGATGGTCTCTCAGTTACCAAAGGTAGTTTTGCTAAGAAAAGAGAACACTGACGAGTGACATGGTATCTTTCAATCACAGAATGCAAAGCTACATGGTTACCGTTCAGACACTAACAGAAACAGGAACTATATGCACAATGAAGGAAGGAATGTTTCCATCAAAATAATGAAGTATGAAATAAATGTTCATTTCCAATTAATACTTGGTGAGCCTGAAATGTAACAAAACCAAAGAGCAAAAGCATCTTGTGTATTTCATCAGTATCAGATGGATGTGTTCTCATCCAAACAGCTTATACATACAAACTGCCCTGCACCAGCAATCAGCTAAATCACAGGAGGTTTGAATCATCCTAGCTTGAATTACTTATCATGCATTCTGCATCAGAATATTCATCTCACAGTTGGCAACAGTGCAGGAATCTTGCAGCATCCTACAAGCATGACTATGTTATATGTCAAAGTTCTCCGAAGGAGCATTGCTTGAATATCCATGTCTCAAAGATTATATAATAGTAAGAGTATTTGACAGAAATAAACTGAAGAAGCAGCCATATCTTGATGTTGTCTCACTTCCTGATATTCAATAGTTGAAGAAATAATAAATTGAAAATTAAATGCCAATTTGCAATCCACAATAAACTAAATAAACTGTAAATTAGCAATAGGAAAAGCGTGCAAGTTAGGGCCACGCAATTGCAGTTAATAATCATTATTCTGAAACGGAGAAGTATAGTCTTGCCAATAGAGCAGTTCTACCAATTTCTGCTTAAACTACAACACTGGGGAGAGGTTAGGAGAAAAAAAAAATGATTATAGTTGGCAAATGTTTTCGGAAGGCCTCTAATTGATTTTTAGTCAATATATTCAAAGGACTCTTTAAAGAAAGAAATACATAAACGTGAGATATGAGAAATCATACTTCTTCTGCATCCTTTTGGTATAGAGATGCCACGATAACTTCAAATTCATCACTTTCTTGAGCATCAGCAGAATCACATATTTTGAAGGAATTGCTACAATATGGATCGCCAGCTGATGCCAAAAATTCAGCTGCTGGTCGGCAAACCCGACCAGCACCTAATATTAGGACAGCAAACCTTCCAGTGGAACCTTCTAGCTGGTTTTCTATATTGTCAATAACTTTGCTAACTTTTAAAGATACTTCTTTTTCCCTATTGAAAGATCCACGAACTTTGATTCCAGAATTTGCAAGAGAAGTGAAAGAATCAATAATTTGATCTAAAACAGAAACATCATCAGCGCCAACCTGCAAAATTCACAAAACACTTTCATATAAAGAAAGGCAGTAACCAAGCAACCAAAGATCAAATAAAAGCATGTTAACTTAGTAAAACAAAGTACAAAGGACAAAGAAAGGAAACAAATCTTTTGGACTGCAAGAACGCAATTTTTTAAGGCAAGATACTTCAACAATCACCAAATAGGTCACCAATAAAAGAGAGGGAAGGCATAATTAGAGAAGCACTTTTTGCTCATGCAAGATGCAATTGAAAATAACATTAATAAAGGAAACTACAACCAATGTAACCAGATAACACAAGATTGGCAAGTAGGGGTTTTCAAAAGCCATATTGCAAATGAAAGCTTATACAACAATTACAATTTCAGCCTAAATGGTTTCTGGAAATATTTTTTGACGGTGCTGATGTATTTTCGGTTTTATTCATTCAAGAGGTATAAAGCTACACTATGTGCAAACTCTAAGATGATGTTTTGAAACATAACTAGTAATGGCTTTCCAAATGCTCATATGTTTTGAAACATCCCATTCTTAATTCTAAAGTTCAAAAAGCCAATCTTCCTCATCTAGCTCGTTTTTCACACTGGATCTCCAGGATATTAATTTGCTACCAGATCTGGACATTCAAAAAAGAACAATTCCATATTTCGATCAATTATATACAATTGTTTATGATTGCAAAAGTAGAAAATGCATATATTTGACAAGAAAGCCACATTTACTCAAGTATAAACTCCACTGGTCTACTGCATGAACTTTAGCCTTGAAAAGTACTCAATGAAACAATAACTAAGCATTAATTCAGATGAATTTAACAGAAGCTTTTCTATAACTAAAGACTGAATACTGATTAAGTGCATATGTTTAGTGAGCTCAACTACATAATAAAAAAAACGATTTTGTACCTTAAAGCCTTTTAGACTACTATCTACGCATAAATTCATATCTATGAAAATTAATTTATTCAAGGTCCACAATTTTATTAATATAAACAGACTGTAAGCTAAATATTAATACAGTGAACAATTCTCTAATGTAACAATATTGAAGATTGAAGTACATGGCTAACCTTCACCTCTTTGACTCAAACTTTTACTCGATTAAGGTATATAACTAATTCTCTATGTTTCTTTGGTTCCAATTGAAACAATTAATCTTGATTATTCAATTTTGCTCAAATTAAGATACAATAAATCATGTTGATAAAAAAACAAATGTTGGTTTGAAAGTTTGAAAGAGCATAACTTGATTCTGAAACACTCTAAACGATTTACATGAGTTGAAATAGATGCCATAATCTAACTCTATAAATTCTTATGTAACGTCTATCCAATTAAATTTGAATTTCGCATTTGTTAATCTGTGAGGTGAAATTTCTAGAGTTAGCACATAATTAAATAAAAATATTATTATGCATATTTCAAATAATTTTGTGTATAAAATCATTGATCTCTTAACAGCATATTAAATTGGCATGTATAGCGTATTGGCTTTGATATCAAAACATATCATATCATCACTATTTGTGTCACATCACATGTTCTCTAAGTTTGCAATATATTGGTAAGTTTTATTTAATCTTGACAATTGTTGCGGTTTTGGTTGAAGGCATAAGTTTAATACTATTGGAATTATTAGCATGTGTTTGACAATCAAGCGAGTTTCCAAATTATGAATGACCAAAACCAGCCAATAATGTGCAGTGTCTTAAAATTATCCTCGATACAACAACCCCATATAAAACAACTACCCATTGCGTCCAAAAAAGAATATGTAAGTTGAGACAAATCAGCACTATGAAAATATATTATATGCATTAATTAGGTAAAAGCAAAAACTTCAAAGCCACACAAGGTAATTTAACAGCCAACAGACATCTGACAAGACTTTTAACTTACCTCTAGTTCTGAGTATGACATGGCATCTGTACTTTGGCCAATTTCACATTTAACCAGTCGAAATGATCCACCAGCAGCTTCAATAATATCCAAAGCTTCATTGATTAAAAATTGGTCAAACAAATGACCACTTAGAGATACCTGTGCAATAAGAGAAACGATGTTCAGTCGTTCATGTTCAAAGATTTCCAATAGCAAACCAAAGAATGCATAAAAAAATCCGTTCATCCATTAGAAATACAAGCATAAGTATAAATATATATACAAACATATAAACTTGATCCTTGATTCCCATTTCAATCAAGTGTAAGATGCTTCGACAATTAATTTCTGTTTTAGATACGGTTTTATTTTCACTTTAGTTTTTAAAGCAAATTTAATAATTATTAATAGTAATATTATTAAACTTGGCTATAACATTTTTACGAACAAACCAATAATTTTAAAAACATAGTTTTACAAAAGTAAAATCCTTAAGATTTAACTCTCCAAAATTTATAAATAGGATTTAAAATTTAATTTAATTATGAAAAGTTCAAAATTCAATAATATGTGAAATTTACATGTATAATAAAGTGATTATATGTCACCATTATGTTAAGAAGGTTAAAACCTAATCTTCCTATATAATTATCATAAAGAGACCTCTTATTAATAATGAGGAGGATCAAATACATAATTCTTTATAAACACAGTCCAGCATGACGTAAGGTACAAAATAATAGCAAATAGCAATAATAAATCCATTTTCAAAAAAGGACCATCAAATAATTAAATTACACTTGCACCTAGAAGAGACCAGCATTTTAATTAACTAAAAACTCTAGAACAATGCTACAGAATGATAAGATGAATTCAAAATTTAAAGTTATCCAGCACATGTACTGAACAACAATGTAAAATAACAGCAAATGTAATATAATTTAAAGAGAACAAATATTCACCTTAAATGTGCTAACTTTGACTATATTATGATTTGGATGCGTTTTTGTCTGTATGTAGAATGCGATTGTAATCAACTATTAAGTATTGAACTCTAAAACAAAAGAACAATACACTGAAAATAGTCACTAACAATTTTTGACAAATTGTTGCAATCTGATACAAATTAATCCTTCAACTCAAAAAGAGGGAATATGCAAACTATGAAATCCAATATGGTCAAGCTTATTAGAGATGTGGCAGAGTAGAACACATGCTTTCCATTGAGATGGACCACATCAGAATAGAGTTGATTTATTTGATCGAGCATGTTTGATCTTTTTACCTAAGGTTGAGCATAATAACTAGTCAAGCCTTTCTGACTAAGTCCACTAAATTTACTTTGAGCCATTAATTGATTTAATGGTGGGAAAACAGATCAAAACATTGAATCAGATGGTCAAGATGACATCAAGTGCTAAATCAAAATTCAAATTCAAATTTAATAAAGCTAATTGAAGATTTTCACATAAGCTTTATCAACAATTGATTTAATTTGATTCATAATAAATTTAGGATATTTGAAAATTTGTCATATTAGAAGCTGATTTTATTTTATTTTATTGTAATAGAATTAATTTCATATTTGATATTATTTATTTTGTATTTTATTTCTTGCATTTAATATTATATCTTCAAATATCTTTATGAGATCTCTCTATATAAAGAAGTTGCATTGTATTGTAATAGTAGGTTGCTATTCTTGAACGAAATTATGCTTGAATTTTTTCAAAACTTAGATCCAAGTTAAGGGATCAATAATTCAGTGAAGGAAAAGGTAAAGGTAGCCTTAGGCGAGAATCTTTTAATACATAATTATTCTATTATAAAAAAACCCACTTTTCATTCATCCTCATCCATCCTCTATCATTGCTACCATCTTCAACACACAACCACGCCACTGCCTCCACCGAGCCTAATTCGCATCGGAAAATTGTAGAGCGACATTGTCCTAGCGACCACCTTCTCTAGTAGCACCCTGCACACGAGAAACACAAGTCGAGTCGCTAAAACAACCGCGCTCGTCTAATGCTTTCCCTCACTGAGCTTGCCAGATCGCAGCAACACGCCAAGCAAGCTGCCCGCCAAAAAAGTCGTCCAGCCACATCCACCTGCAAGCACCCATCCCACGCGCACTAACAAGCTCTCAGCCTGCACACACTAGCGAGCGCCCAGCCCACGCTCATGCCCAGTCACGGTCCCGCGATCCGCAGCTGTGCGAGCCCGTGCACACCCAACCCTGTGCGGGCCCAACCGTCCAGAGCGCACCTCCATGCAGATATTTGTTGAGGTCGTTTCGTCGTCCACCTATTTCTAATTGTCAATTTGACTATTATCGATATAATTTCTCATCAAGCTTAATTATTCACTAATTATCTAATTTTAATAAAATTATTTGCTTTGCTTGACTATCCAATTTAGTTCTAATTGTGCAACCAAATATCTACTAGAACAAAAATTACTGTTGGATTTTATTTATGAGGTATCTAGTCATAATTTCTAAGCCTCCAATCTGATATATTGAGTTCAAATTGACACCCTGACCTAGTTTGATAAATTCTTGTTCATCAGACAATCCAGTTTAATTTTAATTTCAAAATATTTTAATTTGTGGGATTTATAAATCTCATTTATCATTCACTTTATTCAAGAAATATTTTACATTTAATAAAAATAATTTATCATTTAATTTTACTTATTAAAAAAAATTATTACTTTCCCTTTTTCGTCCTACATCATTTAACAACCTATTAAATTTTCATGTTTAGCTCAATAACCTCAGTCTGGAGTTTTTTTTTTGTTTTGCTTTTTTGAGAAGTTGGTCTAGATAAGAAACACAAGGGTTACGTTAAGCAGTCGACAACTAGCGTAAAACTTATCAAATCAAAGCAAACATGAATCTTTTTAAAAAATTGCGCTAAATCTAGGGCATTCCCTAGACACAACGTACTGTATTGCCTGAATGCAATGAGAAATGTGCAAGTACTACTACAGCAGATCCCGGGTATAGTAATTAGTGAGCAAAAACTCCCACACATATAAATGTAGATAAAGAAACAAGTCCAAGATACTAGAATATAAGTCACTAGAGTTAGAATATGAACTTAAAATATAAGTAGAATTGGTAAATATTATGATTTATAAAATGATTAATATTTTATGCATTCAAGAAACAAAATGGGTTATAGAGAAAGCCAAAAAAATTGATAGCACATATTTCAAACTTTGGTACTTCGAAAAGAATAAAACTATAATTGGAGTGGATATAATTCTAGACAAGAATTTGAAAGATCACATAGCAAAAGTCAAAAGAAATAGGGATAAAATTACAGTTTTAAAATTTCAAATCAATGGAATAACTATTACATTGTAAGTATGTATGCCGCTTAAGTAAGTTTGAATGCGAATATAAAGAAAAACTTCAGAATAATTTGAATGAGTTAATACAAGAAATCTTAAAAGAAAAGAATATTTATCGAAGGAGATATTAACAGACATACAGAAAATATTACGAAAGAATTTAATAGCATTTATGATGAGTATAGTTTTAAGAAAATAAATGAAAAGAGTAAAATAATTCAGTAGTTTTTCTTAGCCTATAATTTCATGATTGATAATATTTTATTCAAGAAAAGAGATGAATATGTTATCACTTACAAAAACGCATATTCATTATTTTTTAATAAAGAAACGAAAGCACTTCAATTGCAAAGATTATAAGATCATTTCAAGTGAATGTTTAACTACCTAGAATCGACTAACGATTTTAGATATCAAGATATGGAGTTAGAGAAGGGTTAATAAGCCGAAAATACACTCAGATTCAATGGTATAATCTAAAGAATGAAAATGAATGTATCTTTAAAACAAACATTGTAAAACATTGTCCATGGGACATCGAGAGGAAATATATCTTATATGGTTAATGGTTGCTAACTGCATCTGCAGGGTGACAAAAAATGTGCTAGAAGAATCTTAAGCAAAAACTCTAAATAATAAAGATGTTTAATCATGAAAAACATTTATAAGAAAAGATTAAATAAAAAATTTATTATAAAGAGTGATTTAAAATGTAAGAATAAAGAAAATTAAGAGAAATATAAAGTCCCACAACCAGAGTCCAAGAAAGTTGCTTATAATACAGAAGATATAGCTTTTAAGGATATATAAGGATATATATAAAAAATTGGATACTAAAAAAAGGAGAAAGACATATATAGAGAATTGCCAAGGCAAAAGATAGGAAACGAAAAACTTAAGTAAAATCCATCAAAGATGATGAATAGAAAGTATCCTTTAAAGAATGAGATATCCAATATAGATGAATGAACTACATTTACAAGATTTTCAATGAAACATGTGACAATACTATTGATCTTATTAAACTCAGTATCGAAAGAAAAAGTAAAAAAATTACTCTTACGTTCGACATATCAGCAAAGCTAAATTTTAAAGACTTTCAAGAAGATGAAATGTAAAAACATAGCAGGACCAGATGACATCCCAATAGATGTTCGAAAATATATGAGAAATGAAGAAGTCCTTGGCTCATTGGGTTGTTAACATAATTTTGAATAGAGAAAGAATACACTAATACTTATTTATAAAAATAAAAATAATATACAGGATCATACCGATAATGCAAAAACTTGAAGTAATGAGTCATACTTTAAGCTATAAGAGAGAATGATTAAACATAAATTATATCGTAATGCTAAGGTATCACAATATCAGTTTTGGTTGAATATCAGGTATATCTACTATTAAAGTTATTCATTTATTGAATAAGATAATAAAAAACTTTAGAGACACAAGAAAATTTGCATTGGTTTTATTGATTTAAAAAAAATTTATATTCAAATTATCATTTAAAGACATATATAAAAGAGAAGTTACTTATATTTGGACAAAAGGGAGTTTAACTAAGGATTTTTGTATTACATTTGAATTATATCGAGGCTTAACTTTAAGTCTGTACCTCTTTACCTTAGTTATAATGGTCTTGATTGGACAAATTCAAGATAAAGTGCCTTGATGTATATTTTTCACAGATGATATTCTCCTTATTGATAAGAATAGCGATGATAAAGCACAACTCAAAATATAATAGAATACTTTATAATCTAAAAATTTTTATCTTAGTAGATTAAAAATTGAATGTGTAAAGTGCATATTTAATAAAAAAGAAAGCATCTGTATTGGTGATGTAAAAATTGAAGATCAAATTATCAGGAAGAATCAGCACTTTAGATACCTTGAATAATCATACAAAATGACTGTGAAATATATAATAAAGTCATTAACAAGATTTAAGTAGATCTAAGTAAGATGAATAAAGTGAAAAAATACATCTAATATATTATGTGACAGAAAAATCACGCAAACTTAAAGGTAAATTTTAAGACAAGTGGTGTTATATGGTGCTGAATGCTAGCCTTAATGAGCATCTGTGAGTAAGTTGGAGTAGTATCAATTGAGAATAAACTCTAAAAAAGTCAGCTTAGATGGTTTGGACATATAAATTGCAGGCTAATTGAAGCTCCAGTAAGAAAAATTGGATTATTAGAACTTGCTTCTATAAATTGAGAAAGATGGAGGCCAAAAAAGACATGGTAAAAAATCATATAAGAAAATTTAGATAATGGGCAATCCAGATTAGATCTCATAGCTTGCTTTTGAAGGATTATGCAAACTATTTATATACATTTTTTATATTTAAATTGGTTGATTTATCCAAATTAAGTTTAATCCAAGTTGATTTAATCATATCGGATAATGCTGTTTAAATAGATAGATTTAATTAATTTAAATTAGTTAAAATTAATCTATTTGGATAATTATCTAGAGTAGTAATTATCCCATTTTTTCTTATTTTTTTAGTTTAATTTATTTGCCTATAAATAGGTTGGAGTCTGTATATATTGGAATAACTTTTGATAAACAAAATTTACTTTATATGCAATTAACCTTCGAATGGATTAGCCTAAGTATTCCGAAAGTGATCAATATCCCAAAAGGAAGGGAAGGGACCTTAGATAAAAATCCTTGAAATCCTACTTACCCACAAATTTTCACCATCCTTCAAACCATAACTATCTTATCTTCATCATCTCACATCAACTTTGGTATCAAGCGCATTATTTCACATTAGTTTTAATATCAAAGCGCGTTGTCCCCCATCAATTTGATATCAGAGTACATTGTCTAGAATCAATTTTGGTATCAAAGCGTATTGTCCCGCATCATTAAATGAAAATTTATTAACTGATAGAATGCAATAAAAATAAACGATTCATGTAAACGACTTTACCAGTTTTAATAAAGGCTTGATGGTAGTGGTGGAGATTCATGTAATCGACTTTACCTAGTAACATAAAGGCTTGGTGGTGGTTGTTAAGTGAATCTAGGGTTGTCATATTAGGGACTTCCATATTTATATGGATTAGAGTCTATAAACATTTTGTGAATTAATGTCCTTTTTGGTTCATAAAATTGAATCAATTTAAATGAAGTAACGAGCCAAAAATCAGAGTAAAAGTCCTTGAACCACCCATTTTTTTGAATTTCCAATCTCAAAAAGTTGTGAGATGAATCATAACAATAAGAACAATCTTATCCACACACTTCAATATGTACCCTAACCTTTAACAAAGAATATATCAAGTTAAACATTTAGAATGATCATTAAGACAATAACACCAATTTAGAAAGCACAAACAAGACAAGAGCACACAAGAGTATGATGCAACATAATGACATAACAAATTCCTAACATACAGAACATGAACAAGACAAAATACATCAAATAATATAATAATTAAATAATAAATATATATGTGAGTGTAATTTTCTATCGCAAAAATCAATATTGTAAAAACACTTTTGCATGGGCACGACACAACACGCATGTATAGAGGCGTTCATGTTACCTTAATAGCCATTAGCATCATCCTGTTTCACGGACTAAACATCCAACCTTTCTTCACAACTAATGCTGGCATTCTTCCATTCCTCCACGCATGTGAAGAACATCCCAAGCAAATCTTCCTTCAGCTAAATTTATGCAATCAGGATAAGAGCTAATCCTCCATCTTCAAATGTTCTGATTGTTTGACTGCTCAATTAGTGAACGATATTCCATTGAGAGAACATTACTCCTAAAAATATCCCACACAAATACAATGTTCCCTGTTTATGAAATTTTGAAAGATTTGGACAACCCTAACCCAACAGATAAATTCTAATTTACCTTCAAGCAAATTTAATTTCAGCAAATTTAATAGGTTAATTTGGCAGATTCCAGCTTCTACACAATTTTCTTTAGGTTTATCTTGCCATCAATTGTGGTAAACTTCCAAGAAACATTATGTCAATCTCTATTTGCTTCCAATTCCCAATCAACTTCAGTAACAGCACATGGTAAGATTAGGGCTATATTTTCTATTCGAGGGCCTGTATGTTTGTAAGGTTAAATTTAACAAGATTAAAATTAAACTTGAATAGAGATATTTTTTTATTGAAAGTTGCGAATGATGTGAAATAAAGTTAGTTATTATGTTGGGATATATGAGGGATGNATCGAAATCGGCTCGAAGTCGATTGGAATCGACTCGAGCCGGCTCGAAGTCGAACCCAATCGACTTCGAGTCGATTTCGAGTCGATCGAAATGTGATCAATCCGATTTCGAGCCGGTATTGGCTCGGCTCGAAATCGGATCAGTAACAGCCCTAGAGGGATGTGATATAAAGTTAGTTATTCTATTGGGATATGTGAGGGATGTGATATAAGTTAGTTATTATTTTAGTAATGTATGTAGGATGTGAAATAAAGTTAATTTTTAATATTAAATTTTATGTGTGATGTGATACGCCTGGTTAAAATTAAACCAGGTTCATTTTCAACGGCTAAACAAACGAGGCCTCGATGTTTTATTATGGCCTACTATGATTTATTATTGTTTGCATTTTGCAAGTCATTTATTTCATTTGATTCCTGTTAACTCTAGCAAAAGTAAATATTGCATAGCTTCCTATCACCATCGAGGATGTATCCTAAGTTCGAAGTACATTGGCTCATCTGATGGCCAAGATTGATAACCTAAATGATAGGGTTACTCATCTAGAGAAGCAAAGACAAAACCCAGCTATTAAGATTAAGCTTAATCAGCTAGATAATAAGTAGAAGTAAGGAGATCTGTCTACCACCAAAATGCACATAAACAATGGGAAAACTTAGAATTGTGATGAGGGTATTCTTCAAAGCATCAAGATAAAGGCACTGAGCTTTGATGAAAGGTCAGACCCTAATGTATATCTCGACTAGTGGGATGGAATGGATCACTACTTTGAGTGGCATCATGGTTTCCTCAAATGAAGCTTACCATACAGACTAGGCTTTATATTAGTGATATAAAGAATCGCTAGTGCCAATGCGGAATAAGTCCAATTGTGTACTTGAGTTAAGCATGATTCTGAGAGAAGAGCACGACTCGCCACCTATTTTGATTGCCTTCTAGATCAGTGGAATAGATTGTTCCAACAAACAATGGCCATCACTAAGTATATCACTTGGTTCGATGAGCATGTCATAAAATGTAGGACTACTAATATTCCCTTGACAGTCCCATCAAGATTTCATTCAGTGACTACTCATGAGGAAATCTATCAAATAGCCTAGAACTATGAGCATTTTAAAGAGACCTATTGTCATTCAGCAACCTACCCAAGTTACCTTTTTTCTTGCAAGGCTTGCACCTCCTACAAGGTTAAGCACTACTACTGTCCTCACTGACAAGTGTAGACAAGAGCCATGATAAGGAAATATTATCCGTTCTATGTGATGTTATGGCCTTGTTTGGCAAGTTCCAAAAATTAGACATAAATAATATTTAAATTTATTATAAATTTTAATAATTTTATTTCTCATCCAATACAAATTCTAATATTAAAAGTTAACTTTATGTCACATCTAACACAAATTTCAACCTTAAAATCAACTTTATTTCACATCTTACACGGCTCCCAATAATAAAATAGATTTCTTTCATATCAACTTTATAAAATAAAATATTTTCTCTTTCTTTACCTAAAATTAACATCCAACCAAACAAGGTCTATAAGTGTCAAAGACTTGGCCATTTGGAATGCCCAACCTGGGATCTCGGAGTCAACCAGACTATAAAGGATGCCCCAACACCTAAGGATGATTTAAGCCTGCCTACGTACCTGACCTTGCCATGCTTGATGAGTCACTATTACGACAATCAAGATATAGCTTATGTTTATCGTGAGGTGAACCTTGATCAGCACGATATGAGACTAGATGTTAGGTGCATTCCGGCACAATCAAAGAAGATTAGCATGGGATAATGATCTTTCAAACTTTCATTCATATTGGAGGAATGATATGAAAGAAAACTGATAGAGGAAATTATATTAATGTCATTGCCACTAAGACAATGTCACTAGTTGGACTGACTCCTATTGATCATCCTAGTCCATATAAAGTTTCTTGGGCAAATTCTACCTCCATTAAGGTTATGCAGCACTACTGAATCCCATAAAGTTGACACGTATCAAGATAAGGTGTGGTATGAAATTCTATCTATAGAGTTAATAGCATAATCTTTGGAAGACTCTGGTTGTATGATCTTAATGTCAGCCTATTTGGTCATACAATATGAAGGAGCTATCATATATCAAGCTAAGAGGATAGTGGTTGGTCCATACCCCACAGACTACCCCTCCCCCCAAATAAATTGAGTGTCGCTCCTAAACAACTTGAGAATAGAAAGGTATGTAGTTCATGAGAGAGCTCAAGAGGGACATTAGTGAGGGTAGTTATGTTTCAGAGATTGTTGCTCATGAGGTTAAGGAAATCCCACTTATTGAGCATTCCCTTGAGGTTACTACAAATTTCTTAAAAGTGGTTATTATCAAATCAGCAATAAACGTGAGGATGAGCGAAAAATGTCCTCGGAGATGAGGATGATTTGTTTGAGTGTTTGCTTATGCTAATTGGACTTTTCAACTGTAACATCATGATCCAGATATAGATACATTGTCATTTAGGCTTTAGAGAACTGTGTGACTTGAGGTTTTTCACATGAGATCATCCATTCCAGAGATCTACTCTAATTCAAATATACTTAACTATGGAGTTTACATCACTAGCCTCAATGTTTTACCATCAAAAAGTGCCTTTAAAAGTTGGGCTCAAACTATTACTTTTACAGCTTGGGATCTCTCATCCCTATCCAATGTAGGATGAATTACTTTTTGTGCCCTCTAGCTCTCTCACTTAAAAGCCTGCTAGGAATCTACCTCTTTGTCATCCTAAAAACCTCATAGGAGTTTCTTTATAACCCCTCCTTAGATCAAGTCCTTAAAAGTTTTTGGTAACAGGCGTACATACTATCGCCCAACTCATTCTCGAACTACATAGCATGAGTCGTCGACTTTAATACCATACTGTAATATCTGATGACCCAGATAAAAAGTATTGTTCACTTTGATTTAGAGAATTGCATTACTTGAGATGCTTCATAGAAGGTCACCAATCGCTAACCTCACTATTTTGTTTCTAAAACTCCATAAATTTGGATCGCGGTATTACTTATATATCTCACAATCTCCGCTCTCTTTTCGATATAGGAAGATTCATTCTTTCGCTACTCTATCAGACATAAAAGTCTACCAAAAGTCTCTACCCCTCTGCCATCCTAGAAGCATGCCAGAAGCTTCAGTACTCACCGCCCTCTTCAAACCAAGTCATTACTGGCTGCTCCTATGATATAATGACATGTGACCCAGATATAAAAGTATTATCCGCTTTAACATTAGCGAACTGCATGACTTGAGATGCATCCCAAGAGTTCGTCTATCTCGATGCTACTTTAGCTCAAACACGCTTAGCTACAGAGTTATCATCATTAGTCTCACGATTCTAGCCTTAAAAACATCTTTATAACTTGGGATCGCACTGTTTACTTTATAGACCAAAATCCCCATTTCATTTCCGATGTGACGATCTATTCCTTTGCACACCTCTCTTTGACCTAAAAGCCCACCAAGAGCCCTTACCCCTTTGTCATCCTAAAAGCTTGGTAGGATTTTGTTTACACCAGGCCCACTCAAAAAGGATCACTACAAGCTACTCTCTACCGTCTTCAATTGCAAGTGTCACACCAATCCCCAAGTACTTGTGAATGATAACCCAAGTGCTACGACCTTTCGTTGGCATCTTCATATACTATGATGGCAACCATACTTTCGTAAGACTAGAAGTGAAGATCCAAAACACCTTCATAAGATTGGTTAGGTCCTCAAGACAAAAAGCATGAAAGCAAACTTAAAGAAATACACATTTGTTATTGATCAAAGCATCTTCCTAGTTTTCATAGTCTCTCCTTATAATATTTAAGCAAACTTTGAGAAATTCAAAGACATTCAAAGACATTTCTAATCAACTTGGTCCCAACATCATTTTAATCATGCGAAAGACCAAAATAATTCATTCATTATAAAAAAAGAAAAAATAATAATAATAAATTAATTTTTATCACGTCTTACGCAACTTTTAATACTTAAAAAAAGCCACTTTACTTCACATCCTACCTCATTTTTTATACACAATCAACTTTAATTTAAATTATATATAATTTTTAACAAAATTAACTTTATTTTTCATAATACACATATTTCAAAGCAAGCACACAATTTTTATGCCATAACTATATTGGCCTTGTTACCAAACAAGTAGCCAATGCCTAGCACCATTTTTGACATTCACATCTTTCACAGATTAACTACTTTTTATCATCAAACTATTTAAAGATTAAAAGTCATTGTGGCTCTTGTCATTGACCGTCAAAATGATTTCAAAGTTTCCTGCAATACCTCAGGAGTAGGTATAAGTGGAATATAGTGCCAAGAGTGCGATTTTGTGGTTTTTTGACTGATAAATTGAATGAGGTAAACAAATTATACTCTAGATAAATAAAGTTCTATGCAGTACTTCATGTACTGAAATATTGGAGACACCATGTCCTATCACAGGAGTTTGTTCTCTTTTCTAATCATGATAACCTTAGGTACTCAAACTTGTTGAGGAACTTTAATTCACAGCATGCCAAGTGGAGTGAATTTCTTCAAAGGGTACACGTCTGAAGTCAAACATAGAGCATGAGTTAAAAATCGATTAGCTGATACTACAAATCAATGTGTTTCTTTGTGGTCCACATAATAGTTAAAGTTGTCGATTTCAACAAACTCAGTATCACGCAAGAGGATTTTACTGACATTGTGAACTATTAACTCGACATTATGGGAGAGGCCACTTAAGGTGAATCCCAACAATCTTTTACTAAATGGATATTGTTCAAGGACATAGGTTGTGTTTGCACATCACCTTGTAATTTGGGAGCGCTTCATGATAGAGATCTTGCCCATCATTTCAAGCAGAACAACATGATTGAAGCTCCTGAGAGTCAATTTATTGGCCAAGGTCAAAAGAGATGTAGTTCACATCGTGTCCCAATGTAGAACCTCTATTGCTGCAAAACAACAAAAGTAGAATACATATATATACACACATTTTCATATGGTATATTATTCTTGGATTATCTCACATTGTTACAAGAAAACATTCCATGAATTGTCCTTGATTGTTTTAACAAGATGGTACAACTTTTATCCCATTCAAAAATGCCTATAATAGTGATCTATTTCCTTGTTTAAGTTGTGAGATTACATGATTAATCAAAGTCTATTATTTCTGATATGGATAAGAGACTCACAAGTCCATCACTTCTTTACCCTATTCCATTATTTCTACACTGCATCTCACAGACCAATAAGACAAAAGAGCATAAATGCATAATCAAAGATTAGGGAACTCACATAGGTGTCTAGTTGGTAATAAGGATTGGGAATAAGACCTTGTCATGCCTCGAGTTGATTTTTCATATAACAATTCCATTAACACATCTATAGGCATGGGTTTATGATGTGGGACAGACAAATGACGATGCAGTTTAGAGATCAGCAATTTTATAAAGCAGATTATTCACAAACTAATGTTAGAATATCATAGAACAATTTTATAATGACTGAGAAATTAATTAAACCAGCAAAACTGATTTCTTTCAAAATTTTAAATAAATTAGATCGAAGGTAATTGAAAAATTACCAATTCAGATTAGGGCGTAATCCGGTTTTCAACAAATTAGAAACAGGGAACAGGATTAAGGATCTCACAATATTTAACCAACAGTAATTTAAATTCACTCAATAATGAATGGTCGTACAGGTGGAACAAATTCGAGCAAATCACAAGCGAGCAGAAAAATTCAAATTATTCGACTTAACAAGGTCAAAGGCTTTGTTGAAATTCGTACATGAGTAAGAGAGTCCAGGGACCACCAGGTAATTTCTATAAAAATTTAAGGCTCAGGTAGTTGNGGGTCAGCACCCGTAGGGCGGCGTGTCAGCGCGAGCAGAATGGCGCGTAGGGCAGCAGACTGGGCGCGCTCGACAGCATCGAGCGGAGCAGTGTACTCACGTCGACGTAGTCGGCGCGGGCGCGTCGTTGGTGATGCGGAAACCTGACGACGCGATCACGTTGAACAGAAGTCGGCGAGCTAGATCCAAGAACGCAAACGAGCAGGCGAGATGGACGAGGATGAGGTGAGGTGAATGCTGAGGGATGTAAGATGAATGAAATCGAACCCAGAGAGAGGAGCTGGAGCGGGTGGAGTTTAGGGATTCTCACCCAACACCCAAACCCTTCCCTATCCAGGATATCAATTCATTCCAGAATCAAATAATCCCAAGAAAAACACAAGTCAAATTCATTCAGCATTAGAAAAATAAAAGTAACAAGGAGGCGTTTATATACACCTCAATACAAACTGACTCAATAAAGAAAAATACATAATGTAATAAATTCCTCACACGAACGAGAAAATACCAGATAATATGCCTAAAATAACAATCACAGAAACAGAAGCAACTAATACAAAATAAATGCGAGAAATAAAATCATCTCAAAATGGAATCTTCAATCAATCAGAATGAATTGGAAATTTTCAATCCATCAAATCAGCAATCCGCAGCATCCATCTTTCCAAATCTGTCCTAATAGTCAATCGATCCAGATTGAAGCAGCGTGGCTAGATCTCGGCCGTCGACAGTAAACTCTGCCAGAAATGAATCGACAGTCGATCGTGGTATCCCCACCAGTTTATTTGACAATGTAAATAGCTATAAGCCTAGGACTTTCATAGATCTCATTCTTCAAACTGAGCTGCTACAAGCTATTCCCCACCCTCGTCAATCTTGTTGGGCGTCACAGGCCCACTAGCTTTATCCACAAATTGCATCGTACTACGGGAAGTTGACTGTGATATCATATGTAATGACCAAAGACAGATGCAAAAGTATTGCAAGATTTTGCTTTAGCAAACTTCAAGACATGAGACTCTTCCTAGGAAGTTACCTATTCTAATACTATTCCTGCTTAAGCATGCTGAATTATGAAATTCTCATCCTTAGTCTCATAGCTTTGCTCCTAAAAAGGCGCATCTACGTCTTAACGATATGCTATTACTTATATAACTTTGCAAATCCCCTCTATTTCTAATGAGAGAATTCATTTATGTGCTCCTCTATATCTATCTCAGAAGTCTACCAAGAGTCCCTACCACTCTATCGTCCTAGAAGCTGATCAAAAGTTTCTACTCCCCGCCATTTTTGGACCAAGTTGCTACAAATTATTTCCTGTCCTCTTTGTTTGTGGGCATCACACATCATGTTCTCTATTTTTGAGATATGAAAGGTTTGGACAATATTAATCTAATAGGTGAATTCTAATTTTATCCATCTAACTTAATTCAGGAATTTTATCAATTTATTCTGGGATTTCAACTTTTATCATTACATATTTTCCTACAATTTAATGTTGCTATAAATTGTACTATAAGAAAAAATGTTGCTATAAACTGTGGTGAACTGCCAAGAAATATCCTTCAGACCTCTGTTTGCTTCCCCGTCCAGAATCAACATGCTTATACAGAAAGATAATATTAAAAAGATAGTGGGAAAAGAACGTATTAGGTCACCTGTAAGAAAACAAATGGAACCTTATACCATTATTTCCTGATGTATAAGTTTAAAAATCTTACATTTAGGCAATTAAAAAAAAACTTCCATATTGCGAAGCTTTAGTTAAATTAAAGTCTATACAGGAAATATGTTTTGGCCAAAACAATTTAGTTACAGACAAAATAGTTTTCAGCTGACCATAACTCGTGTTTCATGGCCAAATCTCTAGCTTTACTGAAGAAATGTGTGTGTATATATCAATACAAACCAAGGTATTGTCGATGAAATCATATACACATATAAATAGTGGGTAAAAGGTGGGCATACTCAGATACTCAAATGTTTCTTTAGTTGTCATAGGATATATAGCCCAGCCTCTAGAGGTGCTATTTTGCAGTCAATGAACAAACATAAACTTCGAAATGCAAAGAGAATATTATTTAACAAGAAAAGAATATACCAGAGTAGTGTACTTCCTCTTGCTTGAAGGATCATGGACAGCTTCTAACAACATATTGCTGCAATTGCAATTGTGAGGAGAGAAAATGAAAAGTCTAAATACTTAATTCAATTAGATGAACAATATATACATATTAGTAAACCTAATTAAAATATATCATAAGAACAAGATAATGTTAAGTAGGCCCTATGGCCTTGGTAGAAATATCGGAAGGCTGACTATCTGTGGCAGAATGAGGAACAGCATCACAAACAAAATGACAATTTGCTGCAATATGTTTCAAACTTTCATAGAAGATAGTATTGTTGGCGATGTAGGTCGTATCACAATAATAGGCTCAGTTGACCTAATATCAAAGCCTGCAAGCTAAGCCTTGCTTCACATTTAAGCCATAGCTCTACCATTTCATGGCCATCAAAATATGGCTGACCTAATCACATTACTTATACATTCTTAAGAGCTACAGTTGTTATACGAAGGTCATGTGGTATTGTTAATCAGTTTAATTTTGTAGCCGATTTCATCTTATTATCGTAAGTATCAGAATAAACACATTGGGGAAAAGCATGATTTTTTAAAATAATTACATTATAGTCCACTTAGTATAACGATAAAGTCGTCATGGTTATAATATATTGATTTCAAAATAAATCAATACAAGAGTATAAATGTTTACCAAAAAAGAGGTTTGAAGATGATATGCCCAGTGTAACATCCTGTGATTCTAATGTAGAGGTATTGTTCGCTTTGGCTTTAGGGAACTGCGTGCTTACGTACTTCCCAGGAGGTCACTCACCCCAATACTACACCAGCCTAAGCACGCTCAACTATGAGATTTCTCATTATGAGCTTCACGGTTTTTCCCCAAAAAATGCCTCTATTATTTGAGATCACGTTACCTACTTATACAGCTCAGGATCTCCATCACCTTCCGATGTGGGACAATTCATTATTATGCCCCTCTCACCACTATTTATCGGCCTAAAAGCCTGCCAAAAGTCACACTTTACCTCAATGATTCTTTTCTCTTAAGACATCACCCAACGATCACTCTCTGTCATCTTCGACCACAGGCGTCACAGGCCCACCAGGTTCCACCCAGTTCGTCCTCAAGCCACATCATATTGTAGGAGGTCAACTTTGATACTATATTGCAATATCCCATGATCTCAATATAGAGGTATTGTCTGCTTTGACTTTAGGGAACTGCGTGACTTCAGTACTTTCCAAGAGATCACCCATTTCAGTATTACTGCAACCCAAGCACACTTAGTTACGGAGATTCCCATCATTAGCATCACAATTTTGCCCCAAAAGGCGCCTCTATTATTTGAGATCATGTTATCTACTTATACAGCTCTGGATCTCCCTCCCTTTTTTATGTAGGATGATTCATTCCTGTGTCCCCCTCACCACTATTTATCAGCCTAGAAGCCTGCCAGTAGCCACACTTTGCCTCAATGATTCTTTTTTCTTAGGACATCACCCGGCGACCACTCCCCGCCCTCTTCGACCATGGGGGTCACACTTAGAATTATTAACATCACATGCCACCATACTAGATCCTCTATCTTAGCTTAACTAATTTCCTTTAGCTTATAAAGAGATAAAGAAAAATTTATTTCCTGTGATGGCATAGGACCATCACTGAGAGGAGGAGATTGGTGCTGGAGGCATGCACAAATTATTGTGAAATCAGTCTTAGGGCAGGAGGCATGCAAGGGAGACGGAAGACAGCTGTCGGAAATGACACAGAGGGGCACCATAAGAACGAAGAGCTTGGGATAAGACAAACCCGGTGCAGCATGAGCACTGCATCATGAAGCACGGAACAAAAGGTGAGAGGCATAAGGCGCAAAACAAGATCGTGTGAGTGTCGTCATGCAACTAACGCGACATGCATGAGTAGTGTGCGATGGGAGAAAGGAGATATCTATATAACTCTAACACCATTAGAAGAGAAAAAATAAAAAACCTAATAAATTAACTAAATAAATGGCTAACATATACAAATATAGTAAACCTAAGTTCAAGATATACTAACATAACCCAGCTAGCTTGTTTTGTAATAGAAATAAACTTAGTTGATGATGAATGATTTTATAGAAGATAATCATGTAATTTCTTAATAACTAGGTAAGCTTTCATTTCCCAAACAAGCTATAGGCATTTTTTTAGATTTCAAAAAATAAAATATTCCAATAAAAGATTGTATTTTTATAGAGTTGACAGTGATAGGATCCGCTCATCGATTCACGTGATTCCAAGCTCGAATATTTTAGGTGCAAAAAAGGCACATACTTGAATTCAAGATTTGAAGAAGAAGAGTTCTTTGTCATATTAGTTTTCTCAATAATTTTAGGAAAATATTATTTGCTTGTAATTATTTTTTATCATTTAGGCAAAATTTGGTGTATTTCCTATTTATTGTATAATAAGGAAAGCTTTCTAAATGGCCCAATTATCTTTTTAACGACAGCACTGATGAAATAATAAAATTACTCCCATTAAACTTTCACTTTCTCCCCTTCATCCCTCCTCTTCTCCCTTTTCTTCCTCACATTCCTCTTCTTTCTGTCATCTAGCTCTACACCAGTTGATGCTAGAGTAATTCGATCAGACGAGTAAAGAATAGTATATAGGCTTGGAAAAGAGTTGGGTCAGATTCAGAATGTCATGTCCCAAATTTAATACATGAATAATCAGATCAGGTTTTGATTTAAATTCGGTCAAAGTTGTTCCACAATAACTCGGGTTCGGATCAGATTTGAGTCGGATTAGGTCTGGACCCAATTTACGAAACATTCCATATTTTGTGAAAAATAATTATAATAACCCGTAAAATAGACTCTACTTTAGTAATATAAAAGAGTAATTTCAGGCTTTTCAGCAGATTTATTAATTTTTAAAATTAACTCAAAAAATAATAAAAGTTAAAATCAAAATCTTCTTTTCACCAACAGAAAAACACAACAATATAATCTAAATATACAACCCTCTGTATCAACATCGTAGAAGCTAAATAAATATATGCGTTCTCAATATATATGGAATAAAATAATTATATATTTATATAAGAATTTAAATATATAAGTATTATATATTTATTTATAAATAATAGAATCGTGTTAAGTTTAAATCAGATTGAGGCAAGGTTGACCAGAGATCTGACCCTAAAAAATCAGATCAGATCGGGTATGATTTCGGGTCAAGTAATCAATTTTATTTTTGGTACTGTTAGCTATCTGATCAAGCAAGACCTGGGCATTGGGCGGGTGGCCCGACGGGCTAGCCAAAGCCCGATAAATTTTAAACTAATTTGGTCATTCATTTTGGCCCGATATTCGGGTTTGGCCCGGCCCGAGCCCGATTTGACCTAGTCAAAGCCCGTTTAAGCCCGGCCCGCCCATGTTGAAAATGATGATGTTATCATATATGCTTCTTTTGATAATATTTATATTATAATAGATATTATTGAAATTATATTTATTAGGTTCTAATTTTTTTCTTTGTTTATTGAAGAAATTAAATGAAAACATGTAGCTTACTAGCTTAGAGTTCTCATTAATTTGTTCAACTATTTTAAATTAATATCCTAGGAAAGATATTATTGGATTTTGTAATTATCAACTTAAATAAAATTATATTAATATGTAATTATGGAAAGCGTAAATAGCAATATTATAGTATGCCAGAATACCTAGAACTTAAATTATGTTTTGATATATAAATTTCAGACACTTTGCTTCGTTCAGTTCGAGGTATTTTTTGGTCTAATAAAACTTTTAATGAAAAAAATCAACTTTATTATACATCTAACACAAATATGAATATTAGAATCAACTTTATTTTATATTATATATATTTTTTAATATAAAAATAAAGTTCTTTGATATTAAACTTAAAAAATAAAATATTTTTTCTCTCGTCCAAAAAATATTTCGAACAAGATAAAGCCCATGGGTAGCTCGGCCCGCACATTGGGCGGGCTTGGTAATAAAAGTAGGCCCGTAAGTCAAGCTAAGCCCGACCCGAGCTCGATTTGACTTAGTCAAAGCCCGATTAAGCCCGGCCCGCCCATTGCCCAAGTCTAGATCAAGCTGAAAATTGAGTTAGAACTCGGGTCGATTAGCACAATTTGCAGGCCTAGTCGTACCTACTGATTTTAGCCCAAACATGGTTGGATGAGGATATGCTTGGTTTGGCTAAACTAAATGAACTGGCAGCCAAAATCTGATGCTAGGAGTGAGCACGCAAAAGACAACTTGTAGGTTCAAAAGCTCGCAGAGCAATCAGCTGATGCGATGCAAGCGGGACAAGTCACAGAGAGTTAGCTGATGAGCTTCTGCATTTTGAGGCTCGTTTGGGGGAAAAATGGCAATTGCTGCGGGAGAGTCATCGATCAATGTCAGGCAAGCAACAAAAAATGGGTGAGTTGCTGAGGATGGACACACAACAAGATGAAGCTAGCACAAGTTGTTCATATGATTGGTGCTGACTGGTGTGAGTTTATCAGAGTTGCCACTGGATGGAAAATGCTAAAAAGAGACTGTAACTCCACACAATGTAGTGCTGCGGACAGCTATGTGTTTGCTGAAGAACTATGAGTCTGCAAACAATGCAAGCAAATGGCTGGACGAAGCCTCAAATTGCCTACGAGCTAGCGAGCAATCCTCAACATGCCTGCTCCCTCTAAAACCAACGCCCAGCATCAAACTGTGGAGCCTAATCCACTCACTCCAATCGAACTAGGTCATACTCACATCCATCACAGTTCAAACTCAAATTAGTAAATACTACTCTACTCATTTGATCGAATAAGTTTGACAACAACTAGTGTAGAACCAAAAGAGTGAAAGATGAAGAGAAATATGAAGGAAAAGAGGATGAAACATTGAGAGAAAATTCAGAGCGAAAAATTTATTATGTCATAAGAGCCACTTAAAGAGTTTGTAGTCCATAAAATAAAAAGGAAATACACCAAATGTTGCCTAAATCATAAAAAAGAATAATTAAAATAAATAAAAAATTCCTAAAATGACAAAAA
This sequence comes from Apostasia ramifera, assembly GCA_019297695.1. Classification (NCBI taxonomy): domain Eukaryota; kingdom Viridiplantae; phylum Streptophyta; class Magnoliopsida; order Asparagales; family Orchidaceae; genus Apostasia; species Apostasia ramifera. The sequence goes on along the minus strand of JAEMOT010003322.1, from coordinate 435,646 downwards.
AAATATTGAGGCAAACAACGTTTTTGCCTCAAATCTTCAATTAAAATTTCTGTCTTTTTTGTGACTGAAATATTTGAACCTGGAACAACGTGAATCAACGAGCGGATCTCCATCACATAGTCAAGCAATGATCCAATCAATTGCAATAAATTGTAATAACCATGTTCCAATGACCATTATTTCAAGAGGAGATTAATGAGTATATGAATATTATAGAAGTATAAATAAACTTTTCAAAATTAATATGTGATAAACATTTCAAACGGGAGTTAAGTGCTAAAGATTACTTACTCAGAATACGAGTTTCTCATTCTAGGAATATATTCATACAAGGAAGTAAGTACTCCTCCATGAGCTATGCAAGCTCTCTGTAAATGGGAGGGTAACTCTGTTAAACCTTTGGCCAAAGCCAAGCTCCCAACAAAGTGAGAAAGGATATCTCCAAAGTGTTTTGAAGACTGCACAAAATGAACAAGCACAGCCATAAGTTAATATAAAAGCTTAAAACACAACATCCAAATATGCCACAAAGACATACCTCCTTCGAGAACTCTGTAGGGAGATTGTCAACAGCAAGACAGATTAAACCATCACCATCCATGTCATTGTGGTATGAGTTAGATAAGGGATTGTACCTAAAAAGCAAAATCAGCCTTTCTTAACTACCAGAGTGAAGTGCCAACATAAAAGAAAAAAAATTGGAATTGAAGGGAACCTGTTCTATGGCTAACATAAAATAAACCAAAACATAAATGCATGATGCTACTTCTGAAGATTTGGGGTTCAATATTTTGAAGAAATAATTTCAAATTTAATCATTTCAAACATATATTTGTGTTTGCAATGGTTTCAATTGAAAACTTACGCATTTGTGTAAACTGGTCAATAAAGGGGTGTTCAACTATTCATTAATTAATTGTTTGTAGTGCACTATCAGTTATTCAGTACATCGCTAGTTCCACTATTGTGATTATTGTATAATCATATGTTTTAATGTTTGTCATCATGCTTAAATTAGTTGGTAACTAACGATATATTAAGTTTAATAGTGTAGGCTTGTAGTTTTATTGCTAACTTGATGCTCCACACTATAGTTGAATTGAAGAAGCTTGGAAGTGGAACTATGCATAGCTTATAGTGTTAGAGTGATAAAGAATGATGGACAAGCCTTGGAGATCAACAAGAAGATTTATTGAAAATATTTTTATTATTTATTATTTGTATTTTAGTAAAAATACAATAATCTTGTTCTTAGAATGCTAAGAGATGATTTGGATTATGGTTTGAGCACTAAAGGCATATTTAGAAATTGACTACATTGAATTTAGATCAATTAAATAAGAGTTATATCCATTAAAAGAGAACCGGTTGATTTTAGGCTAATCATCGATCATTGATCGATCATTTCAACGATCAAAGGATGATCGATTGATCATTGACAGAATGCAATTTTGGTTGATGATTTGAATGATCAAAAACCTTTGCTCGATCAAAGTAATCTAAAACGTGACCGTTGAGAATCTAATGGCCAGTTGTTTGATCGATCGGCTAATCAATCAAATACAGTTTCAAACAAATTTTACTAGCCATTGTAGACCTTTTCTATATAAATAATTTTAGAGGTTTTTGGGCATGATGATCTTCTTGAGCATCATTTGAGCCCCACCAGCAGAGAACTAATCCCCTTTAGTGTAAAAACTTGAAAGTTGATTAAGGGGCAATTAGTGGACGATTAGAAAAGATTAAAGCTTTCAATAGCTCACTCACTCCAAGTTCTTTAAGGTGCAATTCTAGGAAAGAGAGAGATTAGTTCAATTGTGTTTATTGTACATCTTTTTATTGTTTTGGGTTTCCAAATATTTCCCTCACCTAATTAGTGAGAAAAGCCTCTAATTGGGTGATTAGAGGAAGTGCTTGGTAAATCCTTCAAATTGAGTGTGAAAAAAGCCTCTAGCATGTGATCTAAAGGAGGTGAGATTGATTCTCTCATTATATTGAGGAGGGCTTCTATAGTGAGATAGAGGAGAATTCAATTGTACAAACTTTGCCTTTATCCAAAAGAGTGATTGATTATAGATAAATAATTAGATTCGATTGGGGTTGGAGTTGAGCCGTACCACGTTCTTTCTTGGCCTCCTTTACTTGCACCTTTATTATTGCTTCTGCCTGTTGATTATTCATTATTAACTTGTGCATGTGAATTGTCTTAATTGTGATATAATTATAGTAAATTAAATTTAATTTTTGGTCCATTCAGCCCCCTAGACCCATTCCTAGATCCTACATACATGAATTTCATAGATCCTACATACACAACTTCTTTCTGAGAAAATGGAGATAAGAAACCACACAGGCGGTTAAGTATGACAAACTATAGTTGAGCGAATAAAACAAACAAATTCATGTATACACAATATTTTGTTGAAGATTCGTGAACTTCATATAAATTCTTAGATGTATTTCTGAAATCCTGGGTGTTCTGTCAGTTTATTCAGTTAGACCATCCAATGACAAACTACCACCTAGTTATACTGTCCAAGTATTTTCTACATTAATTAACAAAGGACATTAAAAACAAAATCTGTAAAAACCCATGAAATTTGAAATAGGATAGTTCTTTGCAGATTACTATGTAAGATGCTAAATTCTTCTCTGAAACTTATGCATTAAGGTTGAGCATATTACGATCACTAAGATAAATGAAAGTTGTAAAACCAAAATGTCAAATATCGCTATCAACATATAATGCATAAGATAGAATTCAATGAATTGTAACTTACTGAACATCAAAGAATAATCCAGAATCAAATCACTATCTAGATCGTAGACGAGCATATAAGTTGTAATATGTATCATAGAGAGGTAAGCAACTACCTGAAGAAAGGCTTCTCAATAGACGTGGGTTGGTTGATGAACTCAATAGAACCACCGATGTCACAAGTAATATCTGAAACACCAAGGAGAGGGCATCCTTTCATTGCTAGCCCTTGCATCTGCTGAGTTGTCAGCAAACGGAGGAATCTTTTTTCCCAATACATGCAATTAACTAATATATATGATTGATGTTAGACGATATACCATAGAATGTTAGACAAGAATCTAATCACATGAAAACAAATAGACCATGACAACCAATTGCCTCACTAGCAAAGATTGCTCTATTCAGTAACTAGTACAATCAAAAAAAGGTCAATAAAAGGATTACCATCCCCACCCTCATCAGAATAACTTATTGCAGGCAACTTCTCGCCATCATCAGTTTCAAATATACAAGTTTTTCTGTTCCACATCACCTCACAGAACATCAAATTCAACTCAATACTTTACTCAATTAGTAAATCACCTTCTTGGAAATCACCAATTTATATTCCTTTAGCATTATATATATATATATATATATATAATTTTCCTTTTTTTTTCTTTACACACCCGCGCACAGCAAAGAGAGAAGAAGATCGGCCTTTTCTTCTTCCCTTTTCTCCTTTTTTCCTTCTTTTTCTTCCACTTCCTCTATTTTTTGGCTCAGCGATAGCCCTAGCGGGCGAAATAAAGGCTAGAGAGAGGGGGGGCGCAGATGAGGGAAAGAAAATTATTGTTCTCTCTTTTTTAATAAAAATCATGGCAAAGAGGAAGAGATCCCAGGAGGACACGCGAAAGAGAGAGAAGGGAAGGCGGTGCTGGCACTAGCATTCTTATCCCTTTTTGAGGAAAAATTGTATTTTGGTTCTTTAATTTTCATTCTCTTATAAATATGTGCAAAATCCTTACATTTAGGTCCAAACATTTATTTTAAGTTCAAAACAGCATTATCTTAAATCCAACTGAACAAACTTGAATGTGATACCACCACTCTCTTTGGTTCGTGTCATTACAAGCCCACCAACCTCCATCTAGTTTGTTCTCAAACCAAATCGCATTACAGGAGGTCGCTCTAATACCAGCTGTCATGATATATCTAAACATTGTCAATGTATTTCCCGTTTTGGCCTAGCGTAAACAAGGATATTGTTCCTCAAAAGATGCATCGATGTATTTAGCATGAAACCTTACATAAATACATACATATATATCGCGATGACTTCTCCCTCATTTTCATGTGGAACTAATGTCTTTCTCTCGATTATTCTAGAGTCTACCAAAAATTCCAACCTCTCAGCCATCTTAGAAGCCTACCAAGTGTTTCTTCCCCTCTATCATTCCCAAAAGCTCTCCAGGAGCCTTTACTTCCTACTCTATTAAGACTGGTTTATTATGGGCCACTCTCTCCATCTTCGAACATCACTAGCATAGCTCAATCGTAATAAGAAAATCTGTTGAGCAATCACATCAGCCTTGCATTAGTAGTCATTCCATCACAAGTATATTTATTAACATTAACATACAAATGTACGAGTCATCATTTTCTAATAATAACGAAAACACTAGACAAAATTCTAATTAGCTTTGTAATAAAATAAGCAAGGTATTCCCTACTTTGCAATTTCGAAAAACACTTGATGTGAGCATATGTGAATTATATTGCTAATTTGATCAATAATTGAAAGCATAACTTATACTTAAACAAACAAAACAACTTTCAAGTTTTCATTCTCATGATTAAGAAATTTCAAAGATCACAAATTAAACAAACTTACAACAACAACTAAGCATTTATCCTACAAGATGGGAATTTTTTTGTGAATTTTTTGTTTTCATTACACTCTATTAAATGACAACTCTCTTTTTATCTTCAAGCATGTACAAACATTCTTTATAGTTTTTTATCATATTTTTTTTGGATTTTTTCTTTTATACAAGCAATATCCAATAACTCAACTCTCCTTAATGAAACAACTATCAACCCAAACTTTATATGTTTAAATCATTTAAGTTTATTCTCTCTGAGCTTATCCTCAATTAACACTACTCCAACCATCTCACAAATAAACTAAATTCATATATTGTCCCTTAAAAACACGTATTCATCCTTTCTAGCACCATCTCTGTGAAACTTATTTTATTTATATATTTATGTTTTGTAGGAAACAATCAGCACATATAATATCACTAGTCTTACTACTGCCCGATAAAATTTATCTTTAAGTTTAAATAAAATAATTTCATTACACAACACACAAAATACATTCCATTAAATTATCCATTTAGCTTGGATACTGCTAATAACATCATTTTGTATAATGGAATCAAGATATATAAACCGCCAACTTTTTCTGATAACTTGATCACCAAATATCATCTTCTCATTACAAGTTCTATTATCTTGACTAAATCTACACTCATATTCATTTTTAGATCTATTAAGATGAAAACCTTTAGGCGCTAAAATATTCCTTCATAATTCGAGTTTTCACTTAGCCTCATATTTAATCTTACTAATAAAAACAATATCTGAGAAAAACATACATCAATGTATTTTCACTTAAATATGTCTAGTCAATCCACCATAACCAATGCAAAGAGATATGAATTTAAAAATGAGCCTTAGTGTAATCCAACTTTACGAGAGAAATCCAAACTCAGACTCCCTTGTGTACAACACAAGTAACAACCCCCTTACATATCTTCAATTACTTGAATATAAGCAAAGCAAATTCCTCTTATAAAACTATCCAATGCACTTTCATTATGATTTTATCATAAGCTTTATTTTAAATTAATAAACCCAAATGCAAATCTGCTTTTACCTCCTAAATATTTTCATTAAACGTCACAACAGATAAATAGCTTCCATAATAGATCTATCAAGCATAAAACCGAACAAATTCTGCGATAAATTAGTATTACGATCTAATCTATGTCATCTCCCACAAAGTTTTTAAATATAACTTATTAATTTAATTTCTATATCACTAGTACAATCGTATATATTATCTTTGTTCTTATAAATAGGTACAAATATACTTTTTGTCATTCATTTGCATCTTTTTAATTTTCAAAATCATTAAATATCTAAGTTGAGCTTAAGAAACTCATTTATCTCTCATGCATTTTCAAACATCTAATAGAATATCATCACATTATACATTTTTTTCACACTTCATTTTCTTTAAATTCTCTTAAACATGAAGCATTACTAATACGTCGAAAGTAACAAAAAAATCTTCTTTTTGTAATGCTAAGTTCATTCAAAACACTCATAGACAATATCGAAAAGTTCTGAAAATAACACATCCATCCATAACTTCCTTCTCAAAAGATACTTTATTATCATCACTTTTGATACATTTTACTTCGTTCAAATGCTTAATATTGTTATTTCTTATCTTAGCAAATATTCATCTCTATTTTCTTCTTTAGTATCTAGTTTTTTATATAAACCTGCAAAAATCATATTTTTTTACATTATAAACTATTTTCTTCGACTCTCATCCGACTATTAAGTATTTTTCCAAATTCCCTTTATTCTTACATATAAATCAATCTCTATGATAAATCTTCTTTTCATTAATCATTTTTTATATATATTATTTCTACCGTCAAACATCATTATTATTTGAAATTTTTACATTAGATTCTCCGAGTACATCTTTCGCCACATTATAAATGAAATTAGTCACCGAGTCACATAAGATAAACTATCCCATGAATATTTCAGTGCCCAAGTTTCACAACGCACCTTTTAAAGATGTTTCTATTCTCATTTTTTAAATTCCACCGTTAAGTTTGAAGACATTGTTTCAGTTTAGTATTTCATCTTCAACTCTTTATCTTAAATCTAAAATCACTAAATAATATTAGGTAATCAAGCTTTTAAGCTAAGAAAAAATCTCAAAATAATTTTACTCACCTCATTAGTCTCTTTAAAATCATATCCACCATGCATGTCGTTAAATATTTCCGCAACACTTTTAACATACTTATAAATCTCTTCCAATAAATATTCTTCTCTCCAAAGGTATCCCTTGTATCTGTATTCTAAATCATACTAAAACTTGTCATTTATGCCCGCATCCAAACCAACTTGCAGGCATACATACTTACGATATCAACAATTATCCTAATGTTATAATTTTTAAAGCTATCTTACCTAAGTGTCAAGGCTTAAAGCCTATGTTATCAATTTATTTGGCTTTCTGGCTTACCCATCTCATTTCATGAATGCACAAAATATTAATCTCCTATGAATCAAAATATCGACCAAGTCCATTAACTTTCGTGTTAAGGTCCCCATATTCCACATATCTAGATGAATCATAATGTCTTCAACTAGCTTTATTATATGCATCGATCCGTGATATGAAAACTCATGTTTATTTATCACAACAACTGAAGTCGATGTAGCAGTCTTTACATATTTTTTACTGTACTCAGGTAACACAACGTGTCACTTCCAGGAAATGTCTTATTACATCGTACACACGCATCCGTCCATTGTTAGGACCCAACTCCGAGAGAGAAATGCGAAGAGTTGTGTTAAGCAATTAACAACCAACATAAAACTTGTTAAACAAATATAATAGATTAAACAAAGTAAATTTTACTGAGATACCTATATGCCATAGTAAACACATCATTTTACATATTACCCATCCATATTTGATAAATTATATTTTACATAATATAAAAATGTATAAAAATTACTTCATACTACAATTGTGGTAGTGTAGCATTCTTAGTAGTTTATAGTGTGCACAATGTAACAAAAGAGCACATAGTATAACTTATCAAATATGCATAAGTACTGTATTACATAACAAGTTTAATGTGGCATATAAGTAATAATCTCAATTTCATTTAACTAGATTGACAGTACATAAAGACTTTACTAAATTAGATTAGAATGTGGATTGTAATTCAACAAATATGATCTAGAGTACATTCTTTAAATAGAATATTTATATCTATCACATTCGAGTCAAATTGAACAATTAAATTAATAGATAATACCCAAATGAAGACAATTAACCAGTGATGGTTGGAATATGATAAACTTATGCACTGAATAGGAATAATCCAAAAAGAAACGGGAAAAGTGGAAGGCTAGAGCGAATGCTTTAATATGGAATGAATTCCCTCACTAGTCCTCTCCGGATCTCAAAAAACCTCCACAGTCACTGTAGCAACCGGTAAGTGAATTGTCGAAGAATTGTACAGTACAAGAGAATGGCAAGCTATCTGCGGTTTGTTGAAGAGTGGCGGCAGTGAAGGGAGAACAAGGTGTTTTGAAGGAGTTTTTTTTCTTTTTTTTTTTTATTATTTGTTTATTTGTTCTACAGCATAATCCCACATTGAGATTTTCCAAAAGGAGCCATAATGAGCAGGTCAGGGAAGCAGACCACATGATTCTAGGTGGACACAATGGAGACAGGACAGCACCTGAAAGATGACGCAAAGTTAATGGAGGCAGCAAGGATCAACAAGGCTATGATGGCAACAGATTTGAGGGCGACGGCTAAAATCATTGAGGGTTCGGCAGCTTTGACAGCAAACTTCTCTTGAAATTTGATGTGCAATAAAATGGTACGCCTATGATAACATCTGGAAAATTTTGAACTAAGTTAAACAAAATTTCAGAGGGTTTGGAGATTTTCAATCTAGGCCATATCCTTCACTTTTTGGATTTTAAATCAATTCAATTCCATAAACTAAAAAAGACATTTATTTCATTCATCTGATTAATAATCACAAACAACAATACTATAAATAAGAAAATCTCTCATGTCAACTTTAATTAAACCATGTTGAACTGAACCAAAATCTAGTAAATAAATAAACAAAAAGAAAATTAAACTGAATTAACAAATCAAAAAGACCTGATAAGTTATAAATAAACTAAACATAATTCAAATCTAACCAAAACTAAAATAAGAAAAAGACTGAACAAGATCTATCAAACTAACCAAGTATATGAACAACAAAATAACAAGAAATAAACATAACTTGCACATATCAATCTATCTGAACCATCGATCATGAGGATTTCCCCATCGATTCTCCAAGGGATGGAAGATCTCAACCTCATCCAGTATAGGTCAACTGCACTTGTGTTAAGTCCAGAAGATCCAACAAATATGCGCAACACCGCTTTAAATATCCCCAAATCACTTGAAAATAGCATATTTCTCCACTAAAGCAAATGCTGCTAGTATGTTAATTTTAAATAAAAATTATCTCACCACCAAGAATTGTTTGATCAGCTCTTTACTCGAATGGACTTGGTTAGTGAACAAGCAAGCATAGGTTCACCCAAAAATAAAGGTAAAATGATCAAATTACATTATGCCTTACTACTTTGTTCTAACAAATTACCAAATATGAAATACTGGAAATACTATTATGACAAAACCCAACTCAATCTCAATTAAAATTTTAAAGTAACATCTTTATGAGTTTGTAATTAGCTCAAATTATCACATAACCATTCCCAAAAAATTTACATTTAAATGAAATAATTCACCATTAATCCCTCAGATCTCTGTGTCATGAATATAAATTTGAATTTGAAAGCAGTACACACTCACCAACAAGCAATAAAGAAAATAAAAGAACTTAAACGCATGATCCTAAACAAAAACCAAAATCCAACCTTAAGACTCAACCTGGTGATAAGTATGTAAATAATAGGTCAAGATGATGGAATATGTCCTCTGATTTTAAAATTCACTGATTGGTCCCTTAGGTGGAATAAAGTTCTCAACTAAATCTCTGAGAATGAATTAAATACATCATGCCAGTCCATAGTTTTTGTCAATATAGATTATACCATGAAGAAGATATGAAAATGTAGGATTTTTGAATTTTGTTTTTGAAAATTTAGAATTTTAAATTTACTTAAAACACTCCTTTATTTCTCTTTATTCTTTCTCCATCCCTATCACTCTTTCCCTCTCCCTTCTCCACACCTTGCTCAGATTGAACCTGCCCTTTATCGAGTAACTTAGATTTGACATGCTAAACCTAGTAAGAGATCAAACGGTTGTAACTTCTTCAAAAGCAAATCGACATGATTATAGGATTAAGATGCAGCAAACAGCTGGCCACGATCACGGTACAACATGATTGAATGGCTTAGCCACCATCTTCTTCCTCATTACATGAGAAGAAACCACTGATGCCTACATGATTGATCTCAGTGCTGCCATTCTCGAAATTTGCTCAAATTATTCTTGGATAGATTGGGTAGATTCAATGAGATGAGAGAAGAAAATCAAACTCCGTAATTGAGTACAGCTCACCAGCAATCCCTTGAGCCATGAGCTAGGAGGAATCCGACCCCAAGGTGGCAAATCCTGGCCATTTAGCGGTCAATGCCCACCTTATAGGACCTAAATCGTTTTAGAGTAGGGCAAATGTCTACTAATAGGAGTAGGATGCAATAAAGAACTTGGTTAGGGAAACGAAGGTTATCACCACAATCCAATACACTCGTCGGCCATCCAATGGATTTGAGAAGCTCAATTTCAACTCGAAAGCATTCCTCTAGGCCACTGTTAGCTGGTCGTGGCAAGAGCTCAATGAATTGGTCAAGAATTATACTAGACAAAACTTAGGGAAGAATGCTGGAGAATAAAAACCACCTTATCTAGAAAAGCAGTTGAAGAAGCCCAAAAATGCCTTAGACAACTTCGGAACAACACCAGGAAGCTTCTGGAATCAATCTGGTAGCCTAATAGCATCAACGCAATTGTACTCTAAAAGCACTAGCAATGCCTTATTTATAGACGACGGAACAGCCATACTAGCAAACCGCTATGCCGTGTTTTAAGCTCAAACTCAACTTCATGGGAGTTTACTTAGTTGCTAATTACATTCTGATGTACGGTGCCTCGCATGCGAACAACTTCGTTGGAGCCATGGCAACAATCTGAGGGAGGAGGCCTCATGACACTTTTCCAGCTGCCCATCCTTGTAAATTGGATGGCATGGATCAAAGCTCTATGGCAGAGGAATGGATTTGGGTTACTGAGCAAATCTTTTTGTGCTAAGAGATTAGGCACTATATTGCTCACTTCCGATGGCCTGAGCGCGATGTGAAGGTCATACGAAACAATAGAAGTAAAGGAGGTTTGACAAGTCAGTTTGGATCATCTTCTAGGTCGACCCAGCTAACCCATAACCTAAACTTTGGCCCATTTGGCCCAAATTGACTGCATAATCAGGTTTCGATGAAGCCAATTAGGTTCTGACCCAGCTCGGTGGTTCACTTTAACTGAAAACACCAACTTTTTCAGTTAGATCCATCAACAAGTTACTGGCCAATTAACTAGCCAAAAGAACTCCAAATCACAAATTTGTTGAGGCTTTTGAAAAGAACAGTCGGACCAAGTTTCTGCTAAATGTGGATTCGATTGATAGGTCAATTTAATGATCAAAATTAATATAGAATTGCTTCATTTGAAAGCCATCATTTTACTCATTCTTTTGCAATCTTGAATCAAGTAAGGGACAAAATCAACTCAATTTTTCATAATCATGCTCCCAATAGTTTTCCATGAATTTTAAGAATTTTCTCTTCCATGAATTTTAAGAATTTTCTATAATTTCTGAGAATTTCTGCACTTTAGCCCAATTACTTAATTCATCCATTCATATGAATTGATCTAAGCATTAATTTGTCTTCTTGATCCTCAATTGAACCTGTTAACAGTTGACAACTAGATTTTCTAAATTTCAGATTAACTAAGTCTTGGAGCATTAGGCAATAACGGATTAGTCAAGATCTCTAGACTAGTTAAAATATTCTCCGCGTGTGCAAGAGCTAAAAATTTGTTTGCTTCTCGGAGACAAAGGCAAGCTTGGATGCTTGAATTTTCTGCAAATAGAGGAAAGAAAATCAAAGATGACAGAGGATGACAAGAGTCTGGACAGCTCACCTATGACAGATGCATATGGAGCAATTCTTTCATGAAAGACCGAATGAAAATGATCTGGATGCGCATAATAGTCAGCCTGCAGCATATGAGATGGAAAACAGGTAAAAAAGTGTAAGACAGACAGTATAAATGGCAACAGGAACTTTTAAAGCTCTAAGCATGCCCATTCAGAAAACGTTGTTACCCATTTATGCAATAAAAATAAGCTGGCCCGTAATATGCTTGGACATGTACTAAGTAGAACATGAAACCATGGTATGTTTCGATGCTCTCATCTCAACAATTGCTGGCTATCTAAGATAGCCACATTTAAATTGGACTGAAATAGAAAACGGTAGCAAGTCCATTCCAGAAAGTTGGAAAGTAAAAACTTGAGATCTAGAATTTGCATTTAGAAAATCTGATAAATTTTTTGCTAATTATATTTAAGCAACTGAACGTGGCCAATTATTTGGGCAACCACACTAAATAATAATATTAAAACTTAATTTTCTGACAGGAATAACTGCAACTACCAGCCATACTACAAACATCAATTTGCAGATGCTGATGAGGGTTCAAATCAAAACCTAGATTAAGATCAAATTAGAAACAGGTTTAAAGGAGGACGATTTCAACTATTCAGAGAACTATTTATGAGCAATTAGTATTACCTCTAAGTCTTTAGGTAAGACTTCTCGTAAAATGGGATGTTATATGGCAAGTGCCACATGACTTTTACAGTAAGATCAGCTCCTTAAGCTATAACTACGTACCTGAAAACAGTTCAAACCTAGATCAAGACCAAATTAGAAACAGTTTTTCAGAGGACAATTTGGACTATTAACACAGATATATTAAGATCAGCACCTTAAGCTATAACTACGTACCTGAACAAATCCTACAGTCTGGTCATATAAGAACAAGAGTATTGAAAGATATCACGATCCTGAAGTCACTCATGCTGCAGTAATCATGTTTAACAGAACTTTAACCATTTAAAGCAAGGAGTTTTGTTATGGCTACAGGGTGTCAGGGTCTCTCGTTTGGATCCAAGGTTTCCCGTTATTCCGTTTGGTCAAATTAGATAACGTTGAATCCCAAAGAATATCTCATATAACAAAATCTATTCAAGTCCAAATATCCCAAAGGTGCAATTGGGCCTTTTACTTTCTTCACCACTCTGACATAAATTCTAATTCCACCCATTCGAGAAATAGAGATGGAAGGCAAGCTATCTCCAAAGACAGTGACCACAGCAACCACTGCAACAACAAAAATCACCAAGCTTTAATCCCACTAAGCGGGGTTAACTACACGAATTCTTTTTTTCTACTACACTTTATTGCCATTTCTTTTTTTGATTTTCCTCTCTTTTTACATGGGAAAAATCTAATAACCTAACTCTCTTGAGTGGAGCTTCTATCGATCATGTTTTATATATCCAGGCCATTTAAAAAACGTTTCACTTTGAGCTTATCCTCAATTGAGGCTACACCAATATTTTCACAGATGTACTCATTACTCAAATTATCCTTTGCATATATACCTACTCATTCATATCAGCATCCTTATCTCTACAATGCTTATTTTATTTATATATTTCTTTTTTACAGTCCAGTATTCAACACAATATAACATCACTAATCTTACGACCACAACAACAACAATAATTACGACTAAGCTATTAGGTGGGATTGGCAACATGAATCATTTGTTATATTGCACCCTATCAAATAATATGTGATATTCAGGTTTTAAATTTTTATTTTAGATATCATTTTTTTATTAAAATATTATTTTAAGCAAGTCATTGAATTATTTTTATAATTTATAGCAAATCAAAATATGATTTAAATTTATTAAAACTGAGTTGGATTTAAAATAAAGAAATTTGGATATAAGTGTAAAGATTTTAGACCTATTTATAAAGAAGTAAAGAATTAAAAACTAAATTACAATTTTTTCATTATTAAGATAAGGATAAAAAGGAGGCTGTTGTTTTTCTCTCTCCCTCACCACCTCGCTCTCTCGGTTCCGCCTCCCTCCCTCTCTAAGTTCTGTCTCTCTGTCTGTCGTGTGTGGGAAAGAAGAAGGAAGAAAAAGAAGAAGAAGAAGAAGAAGAAGAAGAAGAAAAAGATGAAAGAGAAGAAATCTAGGAAGAGAAAGCAGTAGCAACTCCCTCTCCCTCTCTATCTGCCGTGTGTGGGAAGAAGAAGAAAGAAGAAGAAAGAAGAAGAAGAAGAAGGAAGAAGAAGAAGAAGAAGGAAGAAAGAGGAAGAAGAAGAAGAAGGAAGAAAGAGGAAGAAGAAGAAAAATTCTTTGCAGGCCAAAATTCCACTTTATTTAAATTATGGTGCAAAGAAGGTAGATGAATCTTTTCCATCATTCTAATTAATTTGTTAAGTTTGAGAATTTAGAATAATTAAATGCTGAATTTTCTGATTTTGGAATTTGTGACTGTTTATATTTCATTTTAGCTATTAAATAAAATTCATATTGCATGAAAATTTTTGAGAGTATTCTTTATTCAGTCTACTACAATTTCTGTGTTTAAACTTTCATTTAATTTTAATTAAAAAGGGTAGATTTGAAAACTTTTATTAAAACCTAACAACACGCTTATTCTATTAAAATGAGCTTTAAAGATTATAAAACCTTTCAGATTAAAAGTTTACCTCATGACTTTTAAGTTTAATATTCATGTCTTGGTTTGAATTGAACTGTAATCTTGAGTTTTGGTTATTACAAGATGCATTAAACTGCGTGAATTTATTTATTCAACATGTATATTATTATTGAGATAAAATTTGAATTTAGTTAAATACTTTTATGAGTAATTGTGATGGTTACATGATTTATGAGTTAAGCCAATGAGCCTTAAAGTATGAAGCCTAAGAGGCTTAGGAGGTAAAATATCGGCGATAATTGAAATTAAAGAAAGGTTTCTCACAATCACACATGCCTAGCTCGAGTTTGATTAGATGACATTGACGCGACAGCATCCGATGCCCTTTTAGGCTAATAGGGGTGACGACTTCCATAACGTGGCTAATGAAAGCCATTGAGTAAAAGGATCCTTATGATAATGATTGTTGATGCAACGGTGTTCTGTGATGTAATTAGAAAAGAATTACTGACTGAGAAGTGACGATCTTCAGGATGGTTGAGACATTTGAGGTGATTGATTGAAAAACCTAAGACCCAAAATAAAATAAATTGAATTATTAAAATGTTATAAAGGTAATCATGTTTTTGATTTAAATGTATACCATAAAAAACATATCATGTATGTTTAGGCTCATCATAATGAAGATAATTACATTGATTTCATTTTTTTTAGATATTGAATACATTGAATCTGTCAGTTTACACGCATTGTTAATTTCTATTTATTTATTATTTTAGATACTATTTTATCTACTGAGTCTATTCTAACGGACTCCTGTCATACATTACCTAGTGCACATGATGAAGAAAAGGGGAAAGAAAAGAAGGGCGAAATCGATTAGTATCATATTTTGTTCACTGTCGATAAGATTTGTATAAAAAAACTCAATGTAGATATTAATATAAAATTGTATTATTTGTAGTTTTGATAAATAGTTCGAAGTAATTTAGTTTTGTATGCAGAGAATATTGTGAAATATGAAATATAATATATTGAAAGTAATTCTTTGTCTGATTTACAGTAAAAAAATGGCATATAAGTGTGTTTTTAATAATTTTTATTTTATTATTCATCTACATTACACCCAATCAACTCCAACCTACCCTTAATTGGTTCTACTGCCATAGTTGGGGTGATCAGGGATGTGACATAATAACACCTCATTTAGCCCATCATTGGTCATCATATTATCCTATAAATTTACCTTTAAGCCTTAGATGAAATTTTTTATTACACAACACACTAGATGCACTCATCCACTTAATTTATTATGTTTGGATCATGCTAATAACATTATTTATTTTACTATCATTTTGTATGATTAAACTAACATAACTAAACAGCTCTTTCCTTAATAACTTGATCACCAATTGTCACCTTCTCAATATAAATGCTTCTATTTTGACTAAATTATCACTTCATATATTCGATTTTAGATCTACTAAATCAAAAACTTTTAAGGCTAGCATTCTTGACTAAAAGCTTGCATAGCTCTAGAAATCTAGATAGAATGGTCATCTTATTGACAATATTAACCTCGAAGTCTACAACAAAAGGCTCAAACTTGTCCTCCCTATACACAAACCTATTGAATAATAATCCATTCATGAAGAAGTCGCATTATGCCAGACGTTATGCTACTTTATTTTATTACAGTGTCGATGGTCAATAAATGACTTTGCACACAAAGAATGGAGCCATTGCAAGCTATCTTTCAGATTGCCGGCTCATTGTTGGAGATGGTCATTTTTATGTCTTGCAATATATGTGAACAAACACCATCAATAAAACATTTTTAATACTTGCTTTTTGCCATATCTGAGAGATGGTATTTATTGAACGAAGGACCAAAGCTACAGACAATATCAGCCACCTAGGCCCCGTTTGTTTAGGAGTTTTAAATTAATCTAATTTAATTTTAACCAGGCATATCACATCACACATAAAATTTAATATTAAAAATTAAATTTATTTCACATCCTACACATATTACTAAAATAATAACTTATATCACACCCCTCACATATTCCAACATAATAACTAATTTTATATCACATCCCTCACATATTCCAATATAATAACTAACTTTATTTAACATTATTCACAACTTTTAATAAAAAAATATCTCTATCCAAGTTTAATTTTAACCTTCTTAAATTTAACCTTACAAACAAACAGACCCCTAGTCATTTATCCTAAACCTTACTGGAAATGCCTAACATCTACATCAAGTACAAATATTAATTTACAATAAAGTTGCTAATTACACAATTTCAATCCATAAAAAACAACATAAATAAAATCAAGCATCAAATAAAATTTTCATAATCCTCGTTTAGTTCAAGGCGTTTTTTAGCTCAATACAAATTTTAACTATAAAAATCAACTTTATTTCACATCCAACACAAATATAAATATTAGAATTAACTTTATTTCACATTTTACACACTTTTTAATATTATAAAATAAGTTTCTTTCCTATTAGATACAAAAAATAAAATATTTTTTTCTCTTGTTAAAAAAAAAGCTCAAACCAAACGTAAGAGATTAGAATTTTATGTGCACATATTTTCCATGGGAAAGTGCAATCACCATGGCTCCTTACAGCGCATATGATTTTAAACAACTGGCTTTTCTAAACAATAAAAGAGTGCGATGCAATCTTAACAATATCAATATCATTTTGGCCTTCAGAACAAGTACACAAAAATTAAAGTGGCAAATTAGTTGATGGAATTATAAAGAACTATCCAGCAAAAAAGGCTAAAAAGTTCAAGTGTATCAATACCTTGTCAAAAGTTTTCATTGGATCCTTTGGTTCAACAAAATCTTTACAAGTGACAACACAGCCATATACCTGAAAAGCCCTCCGTAATCGAGATTGTTGGGGTGGATCCCCATCCTATGAGTCACATCTCATCAATTAAATTTCCACCGCAGGAGCATAATGCATGTTTCATTATGTCAAAAGCAAATCCAAAGTTGATATAATCACATGTAGAGAAGGCAAAACTGAAATACGAGGAGCAACACATGCAGAGTTGTAGAAAAAAATATTAATTAGCCATAAAAAATCTATACAAAAAATATTTATAACAAGTAATGTTTATTTGTCAAATATTTAGTTGTCTCAATCATAATTGGCTACCTCTTAAACACCAAACAGGAAAAAGGGAAATTCAAAATAGTTGGAAATCATACATTCCATCACATCTGGCAAAAAATTGGATATGAAAAATCATTTTAATCCACATGTTCCCACCATTGATAACTATGATGGGTTATGTATAAAGTAAAAACCATGTCCAAAGTCCCTAATAGCTACATAACAAGTCCATGAATGTGATTTGAGGTACAAAACTAAAACAGTGAATTTTGTTATGTCTAATCTACAAGAAGTTTTCCTATAATTTTATCCAAAATAAGGATCGTTCGTACTTTTTCCTTAAGTATCATAAACTTACTATGGAATTTTATAAGTAGGAACTCTCACTTCATGAAATGAATATACGTCACATGTGATAAAGCTTTCTACAATAAGTGATAACAATCGTGATTCACAAGTGCACATGAATGTTATTGCATATCTACATGGTCATTATGAAAATACCAACAGAAAGAAAAGGGCAAATGATGTTTGCGGCAGACAAGGCATCAATTTAGGTGGCACAAATCAAATTGAGCTCTTAAAGTGATAACCCAAACTAATGGCCAGTTCCAACAATCTAAGACCACAATGCCTCAATGCCAACAAAAGAGTGTAGATAGACCAATTATAACAAGGCCGTTGCATCATCAGTCTGATAGTCTATGTGACGTTGAAGTTGTAAGCAACTTGAAAACAATCAAGCACTACCTTTTTTAACTTGAACGGATCTCTTTCAAAGTGTGGAAGCGTACAAGTGATATTGGTGCTAAAGTGGCTTACGAAACACTCTAACAGTACTTTTAGAGATTAAGGGCCTATTTGGCCCCAAGACCATTTTGGTCCTGCCCAAGACCAAAATAATACTCGATTAAAAAAATAACAATAACAATAATAAATAAATTATTATTACATCCTACATAAACTCTAATATAAAAAAATTTATTTTATTTCATATATTCAATCATTTACGATAAAATTGTTAACTTTATTTCACATCTTTAACAAATAAAATATTTTAGTTTATGATGTAAAATAAAGTTGATAGTTTTATTAAAAATGATTGGAGTATGTGAAATAAAATAAAAAAATTTATATTAGATTTTGTGTAGTATGTAATAAAAATTTATTCATTATTACTTTTTTAATCAAGTAGCATTTTGGTCTTGAGCAGAACTAAAATGATCTTGAGGCCAAAGAAGCCCTAAGAGAATACCAGATAAGTGAGCAAGAGTACTCTTATCCTTATGCTTAAAACACTAGGATATACAAAATTGCAGCAATTATACATAGATCAAGCTCACCATACAATGAAGCTATAGAAGTGAGTTATTGTACAGAAGTTGGAAAAGATACTATATCGAACAATCAATTTGATTTTATGCTTAGAAGATTAGTACTGGAGACTATATTTCTTGTAAGAAGGTTAATAGAAAAGTATACAATAACAAAGCCATCAGAATTATACTATAAAGTAAAGGCCTAACAGTACGGAACTACGTAAAACACCAACAAAAAGAGGTACCAAATTCTGACATGTCTACAATGCCTCATGGTAATGTTTGGGAATAAAGACTATTGACAAGGACAAGGCAAACTTGTAGAAGGAATGAGATTACTTGTCAAAACTAAGAAATGAGTATCACATTGACATTTACCTTTCCTCAAGACAATGGGTAAGAAGAGTTGGTAGGAGCTTCATCTAGAGTACCATCCAATGGTGATGGTGTTCTTGTGGTTAGAGACCAACAGGTACAAAATTCTATAGGTCAAATATTAGGAAGTCACAGGTGTCAAAGGAGCTAGAGGAGTAGCCACTGTAAGAAGAAAATTTCTTGTAGCCTTCAAAAAAATTACCTCCATACAAATATATATCTTGCAATAGATAGGATAATAAAACCTATAATCTTTCTTAGTTCCTGAGTAACCAAAAGGGAATATGCAAAAAAAGAAAAATGGCACATTGTAGGAATGCATGCTCAATGAAAATCAGGATGAAGAGATTATGAAGATACTACACAAAATAATTGATATTAAAACCATGGTGATCAGAAATAAAGGTTTATAAACATACAAGATTTGATATGGAGAATTATTATAAAAAGTGAAAGATATCATTCTGTTGATAAGGAGACAGACAGAAAACAGCATCAGCACATAACATACAAAGAACATCCATTTGAAACATCACAAAACAGACGTATGATGTTCGATGAGGTAAATATTATCATTCAACTAAATAAATATAATGGGAGAGGATACAATATTCCATAGTTACAAGCTTTTGTCAATGTACATCTTTTGTACAATATTCCTACAACACGGATTCATGCAGAACATCAAGCAACTGTACGAGCATGGCATATAGAAGAAAGATTAGGCCAAAACTGAGAAGTGTTGCACCCCCTTAAATGGGTGCATGTACACCAAACATCAATCATTAACCTATAAAAATCTGTGTACGTTAATGTGAGGGGATCCAAGTTGTAATATTAAAGAGTAGAATGCAAGAACTAAAAATGAATTGGTAAGGTCAAAAAAAGTGACCTTGAATCACTTAAGCTCACATTATTCTACCATTTTTTGTAGTGGATTATCAAACTTTCAATACTATATCATCAGCAAATAACATGCTCACAGATATTCTCACTAAAAATTTGTTTAAATTCAAATATCGTGTAACTGAATTTGAAATTATTGATAATCCTTGGTGTAGGTCTACTATTATAGAAAGCTCTTTCTGTGTCGCTCCACAACAACTTCTAATACTCGTTGCTCTATCATACATAATTTAACCAGTTGAATAAACAATATAAATCAGACCTGACATTCATTAAAAGGAGAAGTTGAATGAGCAAGATATTAGAATTCAATCTAGTATGTTGAAGCTGAAATATCAACTGCTCCACCAACTAACATATTCCAGGTATATGTCAGATTTTTTAATTTTTCTTTCAAAAGGTTTAAGTAGGGATTAAGGCAAGACCACCCTCAATTAAGGCTTAAGTGATTCTAGAAGAAACATTAACAAAGTAATCAATCTAAAAGCTTAACAACCGCAATGCAATATTTTCATCCATTGTAAAAATAAATCGAAAATAAATAAGCATAACTAGAGAAGACGAATTAATCACCTGTTTAACAATTTCAGGAATCTTGGAGGCACCTATGAATGTATGTGGCAAAAGCTTGAATATTTCTTGTGCACCTTGCGATACTATATAATGGAAAAGGACAAGTATGTAAACAAAGACAGGTTCTATTAGCAACTCAAAATATGATTTAAAATTTACTAAAACTGTTTTAGACTTAAAATAAATAAATTAGAACTTAAGCGTAAGGATTTTGGACCTAGTTATAAGAGAATGAAAACTTAGGGACCAAAATGCACTTTTTTCATTAAATGGGATATGGACAGCAGCATCACCGCTCTCTCCCTCTGCCTCATCTCCTGAGCACTCTCTCTCTTCCCTAATATTTATCTTCTTCAACCCGTGTGCTCTCTCCCTCTCGGTTTTCTCTCTCGCGCGCCCTTTACTCCATCCGTCGGAGGTGTCGCTGAGCCCACGTTTCTTGTCCAATCCTCTCTACATATTTCTTTAATTTTCATCAAATTTTCAAAGAGGCAAGAGTTCTAAGTTGTTTATAAAATTAAATTTTTAAATTAATTAATTAATTTGATTTATATAATATTATGTGTTATAGTCAAATTAAAAAGACATGTTTGGCTGAATGCTTATTTTACAGTTAAATTCATGTTTACTGAAATTGTTATTCTACAAAATATAATACTATATGCATGTTTTCTAACTAAATTGCATGATTGAAAATTCATAGAATAGAACACATGATTTCTATTCATTACACTGAATTAAAATCAAGTGTACATTAAAGAGCATAATATTGTGAATTTAATGAATTATTGAGTTGTTAACCAGGTTAAAAGTCACGTTATGACTTGTGGACTTGGAACAACTAAATAAAATTAATATAATGATTTAAAGTTCGATAATGAATTAAAAAATATTTCTTGTCGTGTTTATGTCCCTACCTATGCTCGAGCTATATGATAAGGGTAACCAGGCAAATTCAGGAATGACTGCCAAGATGTGTAAACAACCTGCCAAATTCGACGATGGTTGTATGTGTGACACTCCTTCATTTGCGGGTATAAGAGTTATCGAGGATCCAATATATATGTGTGTATGTGTGTGTATGATGATGAAAAGAGGCAATTGAGACATATTCCAAGAAATTAGGGCCCAAAAGATAAAATAAATAAAGAATAAAAAAATTTACAGCATATTATTTGCATGTTTATTTAACAAGGGCATTTATGTTTATAACTGTTAATTGCTATGTTTATATAAGATTAATACTGTTGGAAAAGAATAATATATGTCTGCATGCAAATATTTTATTTAGTAAGTTAGTATTTATTACCTACTCAGTTGTGGGGTCAATGAACTGATGTCTTTATTGGCAAGTACTGGTGGTGGAAGGGACACACAAAGGGACGATGGACATTAAAGTCAGAAACTTTAAATGTTCAGTTTGACCTGTAACTTTTACATAAATCAAAATGCATGAATAAGACATGAGACTACTGAATATAGTTTGTATATAAATAAATTTGCGTTTAGACATATTCTTTGTAATATAGTTTTGTATTTTAATTATGCTGCTTCTACTATAAGTTTTAAATTATCTAGTATTATTCAAATTATTTGATTCAATTTATAACCTTCCCTATGAAATAAGTTTATATTCATGGTATCCTGAAAGGGGATACCACAGGTTCAGTAGATAAATGGTTTTTTACAAAATGTTGAATTTGAAAAAAGTAAAGTAACATTAAAAAACAAGTTTGACTATCCAATGGCATTCAAAGATATGCTCACAAATGGAATAACTATGATAATCCTTCTAAAGGGTGAATACGATAGAAAGTTGGTTTTTAAATGCAGTCACTCGAGCAAAGTTTACTCGTTCTACCGAAGACCACAATGTTAGGATACTATTCACTAGACATTTGTCCCATTTATCAAACTCATTTTCCTCTCATATATATCATAAAAATCTGTTGCACACAATTTTACATCCTAAAGTACAAATGCTAAATTTATTTATTCCTATATTAAAAATTACAATAATTGCATATAGGTCCCTAAAATCTTTGGGATTTTGCAGGTTAGTCCAAAAAATTTGAATCATAGCATCTAGGTACTTGAGGTCTTACAATTTTTATAGGTCGGTCCATAGATTTTAAATCATAATACTTAAATACTTGAGTTTTGTGATCTATTGTCACTTAGTCCCTTTACATCTTAAAATTTTATATGTATAGCCAAAATTGAATATTATAGTATATGTGACAAGAACACACTGCAATAAATCATCATTCATCAACATCAAGAATGCAAGTGCTACAATTCAAAATCTGTGGACCAAAGTACAAAAACTCTAAGACCACAAGGAACTAATTGCTATGATTCAAGCATCCAAAAACCCTAAACCTCAGGGACCCATATACAATTTAACCTAAATGTTATTTGTGGCATCATTAGTTTTTCACCTTACCATCATACAAAGAATGCAGAAACATCAACAAGATTGCTAGAATGAAAATAGAACATTTGACATCGAAAGTAAAATACGAATAGAAAATATTTTAGAATAATTGCTGGAGTTGTGCATTTTAGGTGCATCAGACAAAAAAGTCATGTACAACTATTGTGAAAAGAATGAGACCACAATATCTGTACAGGAGCTCCTCGGATAACAAACAACAATTGAAGATCATGAAGACTGATAGAAACAAAGATTCAGCATTATGCCTATCATTCATCCAGAAAACTCCATTAAGATGTGAAATGGTATGTGCTGTAAAATGATGATGATTACCACAACATGAATATACACCAAGCATATTTCCATTGCATGTACTAACGTTATTTCCATATCAAGCTGGCAAAATTGTGTAGTATGGCAGCAGAAAAGAAAAAAAAAATTAACTAAACAAACAGTAATGATAGAAAAATCCAGAACAATAAGCGATATAGTGTGTGAAGAACAATCACAAATTTTCCTGTCCTCTGTAATATATAATCTGTGCCATTGATACAGCAGTAGTCTGCAGCATCACTTCTTTTCTTTTGGAATAGATTACTTTTTTTTTAATATTGGCCTTTGGGTGGGTGGCTGGAATAGAAGATTAGACCTCATATCTAGTGCTTACAATTCATAGGCTATACCACTAAGCCAACGGACTAAATGACATCTGCAGCATTACAGTTAAAGTTGGCCTGAAAAGGCAAATAAAGATCAAAATGACAAAAAATAACAACAGTGATACCATTTCCATTCCCAGTAAACACAAAGACTATTGGAGAAATTCCAAACGGCAATCCCTGTGTAGCGATTTCCTCTCCTATTGCAATCACTGCAGCCTTCGCAGCAGCTAGAGAAGGATACATGTGGGATGCTCCAAGAGAGAGAAAAGGTGTGGAATATCCGAGGTTCAGATATCCTGAGATTGAGGAACAACAGTTCAAGTCATAATCGGAAAATATGTTCAAATGACAGAAGTGTAATCTTGTTTTGTAAACCTTCAGTTATTGACTATTCTCAAGATGGCTGCTATATATTAACGAACTAAGATTGTGATCTGACTTCATATCCAATTAAATACAAAGTTATTCTGAACTTACTGGAAGTTAATTGTCCAGTTTGAGATCTCTTCCTCTCCTGTAGATAGGGAAAGAAAAGGATATCCAAGTCCCCTATTTACAATTGAGCACCAAGATGAAAATCATAATAGCTAGCTCATTATGATGTCCAGCTAGCTAGACACAGATTTGACTAGCACACAAAAAATGAGAACACGCAACACATTTTTTAAAATTCTCCATATTAAGCTGGAACACTTTTACCACACCTGATTGTATACATGAGAAAAACTATCACTACTCTAAAATTACGGAATTCATCAGCAGCTTGACACATGCAACTTTTATGTAAAATACACAAGCAGATATGAGCACAAAGTAGCCAGACACAGTTATGGAGACAACCATCTAAAGTAGGTTCTTGCTAAACACAAGCACAACTATACTATCAAAAAAAAACACAAGCACAGAAATTACGGTTTACGGTTCACTGTTAACAGAAAAGGAGTTATTGATCAGGGTGAACCAAGAACAAGTGGCAGCTGCATTTACATGTTGATGGAAGTGGAATACTTTTCCAATTCATGCTAAGAGGTCTCTTCCAACTTAAGATGGAGAAAAAGAGAGAGTAAGAGAGAGAGATGAAATTAATTATAGTCCCTTAATAAGATACAATGGGTAGGCACAACACCTCAAGAGAATAGATAAGAAACGGATGTAAGATGGTTTGTCAATGTCTATTGACAATCTATAAAGGCACTTATACATAAACGTTAGAATTTCTAAAGATCAAAAACAACTTTGGATATAGACATTACATATAATATTAACTCAGATGTTAATGAACATACTTCAAAAATAGAGCTGAATGGGGAAGAAAAATCCATGTTACCAATCATAACTAGTTGGAATTAAGGCTTTGTAATTATTGTTCTCTTTGATTTTGTGTTTTCTACAAGGACACCACATAAAATAGCTAACCAAATTGTTGGCACTAGATCCAACATGCATGATCATGACCATCCACTCGTCGGTAGGGCTCCAACAATTGAGGCATTGTCCCAAGCAATATGATCCCCAAACAGTGCTCCAAGTCAAGCTAGAATGATGATGTCGAACAGCTCATCGGTTGTCTCGATCCACAAACCTGACAAAACCTCCTGAGTCTTGATGCCATGCTAACAAGTTCATGTCACTTGTGGATCTTTTCGATCATCCCAGAATGCTCAAACGATAGCAAAATTATATTGACATGTCAAATTCCTTCCATTATAAATACAACTTAACCCTGCCAAAAGACAAGAGGCAACTCAAAAAAAAGTAGCATGTACTTCAAAAAAATCAGCTTGATCTCCATCCTCAACTTCTTGAGGCCCACTTTGTAACTCGTGAATGCAAATTTGGCCAGGTGGAATCTTTCAGTAATGTTGTGGTTTTCTCCTTTGACTATTTACTAGCATTACTCAAACGCCGGTAATTTAACCACCCCTTCCCACTTTAGCTCCTCAATCACTAACATATTAAAACCTAGATGTGCATCGAATCTTATTCAAGTCTCTATCATATGATTTGACATGATAGAATTTTGCATCAATGTTTTTGGTGTCCACACATAGGATTTCCATTATTCTATCATCATTGGTGGTCACCCTAAAAGAAATATGAAAATAAGATCCAAAATAATCGATAAAACTGCTGATGTTGTGACATCCTAAAATATTGATTTGAGGTTTAAAACTAAAGCTGATTTAGACCCAAAATAAATAATTTTGGACCTAAATGTAAATATTTTGGACTCATTTATAAAGAATAAAAGCTGAGGGATCAACTGGCAATTTTCCCTTAAAAGGAATAAGTATGGCTGAGCTGGGCAGCTAGCTGTCAGCTGCCTGGGCTCTTTCTCTCCCTCTTTGCCACAGTTTTTAAAAAAAAAAGTGGAGAGAAAATAATATTTTCCCTCATTTGCTCTCCCTCCTGCTCTTTATTTTCCCTCATTTATTATTATTATTATTATTTTTTAAACTAATACTATTTTAGTCCTCGCAACAAACAGAGTCTTAGAGCTAAATATTTTTTTTCTAACCTAAGCCCACTACATCCTGGATTTCAAGCTTACTTCGGGCCGATAAGCCCACCTAGAATGCCAATAGCTCTCCACTTTAATTCCAATATTTTTTGTATAATTTACATGCATTATTTATTTACTTATAATAATTAATACTAAATATTTATTATAGCAACAATTACTATTCAAAATAAATCCATATCATTTAAAAAAAGGCTTTTTATGATTCAAAATTTATAAACTATAAAAAACAATGTTTATATAACATAGTTCAATTTATGCTGACAACTTAATTTTCTTATTTGATTTAGTTTTTAAAGTATAACATATGAATCTTGTGTGTTACAATTAATATTGAACAATTTAATCACTTCATAAGGAATGACATGTTCCCTCTCCAACTTAAACTTAGGAATCAAAATATCACCTTTTTTAAATTATTACAGGTCAAGCGAACCCGAGCTTGGCTAAAACTTAAAGCCCAAGTCCGGCTCAAATCGTTAACGGGATAAAACATCATAGCCCAATATGGCTTTTCTTTTAATTATGACTTTTCTTTTTATCAAATCTCCCCCCAAATAGGTATCAAGCCTAGCCAGCCTATCAAGTGTCCCGCCCATAAATCAAGTCTAACAACAAGTATAAACTTATCACAAGTGAACAAACACTATGATAACAACAATCATAGTAGTTATATCTACTTTGAATATATGGTAGAAGGAATCGTAGCAAAAATAGTTCATAACAAAAATATAAAATGAATAATATGCAAAATGAATAATCAAACACATCTAATTACACGACATAAAGAATAAATAATAAGTCTAACTAAATAAAATACATTTTACGTCATTGTTATTTAATTTTATTTTACTATATGGGTCATGGCTTCCCGTACTAAGCCACAGCAGTCTTTTCACACTTTTGAAGATTGTCACCCACTATAAGCAACTCTTCGTAAGTATACCCAATGGATATTATCGTGCCAAAATAGAGCAAAGACCTTTAATAGACACGTATCTACAACAGATACATATCTAGTTTAAGAATCGCCAGCCCTCATAACAGTCAAAAACAGTCAATGGAAATTGTCGCGCCAAATATCATATCCTGTCTGAGCTAAGGCATGTGCTAATTCTAAAAAAACTAATAACCTTTATATCTATTGTCATATTTTAAATTTTTCATGCAATACCATTTTAACTCACAATCCCGTATGCTAGCTTCTTAATTTAGTTTCACTGATTGGTCTTTACAATTTCATATACTAATTTAATATATCAAATACCATATAAATTGAGCTCAGTCAAAAAATTCAAATTTCTATCAAATTTTACTAATGATCTCTTCATGAAAGTTGTAGCTAACTTCAAGATCTAAGTTTTCACTAATTTTCAACAAAATCGGGGTTCATTTGTTACCCCAAATGGTGCTACGAGTCTCATGTCAAAATTAAAAAATTCCAATCATATGAATTTATATATATATATATATGTGAACAAACTTCTACAATAAAGTAGATGAAGCCCATAATAAATTACCTGGCAATAAACAAAGAAGAAATATTAAGAATAATCAGATAGAAATTTCACAAGCAACTGAACATCAAGTATATTAAATTATGTCAAATTATTATAAATTAAATTATCATTAATTAGGTTGAAACCCTTAAAGACATCTCCTACTTAGAGAATCACGAAAATATCCTTCTTTCCTCCTCTCTCTCATCTTTTCCTCCAAATCATTGAAATTCTTCTTCTGTGATTGACAATTCGGTGGACAAAGGTTGTGATGCCTTGAATTTTCACTTTCTTCCTTCTCCTTTCTCTTTCTCTCTATTTTCCCTCTTCCTCTCTCTCTCTCCCCCTCTCATTTTCAGCCCAAAGGAGGATAGGGCCAAGGATTACAGATAATGAAGGGGACAAATCATGTATGAAAGAAAAGAAATATTATTTCTTCTAATAATTATATATGCAAGTAAATCCAGCAATTACACACAAAGCTAAAATTAAGAATAATTAAATCTAATTAGACTAAAATTTTGAATGGATAATATCAAAACCATTGACCCAAAAATTCTATCCCTTATATATATCTCTAATTTTGACACATGTCCTCATAGAAATTTCTAGACTATAAATATTAACATAAATCATGACTATTTCAAATAAATCTACATTTAATAAGAGAAAATAATCTCCTAATATCCATCTTAATATTTTTCAAATAAATTTCAAATTTTTAAAAAATTATATCTAGTTCCAACATTTATTGTAACATTTATCTAAGTCATTTTGGGACTTGGAAAAAATTATCAATCATTTGCAAACCAATAATAAAGTTATCTCCTTCAATGGACCCTAATTTATTCACATAAATCATAATTTCATAAAAATTATATTTAAATCTCAACTTAAAACTTCATACATTCTAGGCCATTTTAGAGATCAAATGAATCCTAAGCCCTACTTAAAATTTCTTCTTCATTGTTTAGACTTAGGATAATCTAAACAACATTTATCACCCAAATTTATACATATATTTCCAATTTGTGATATAAATCTAATTCAAATTTTCAAGATACCACACTCAATGAGTAGGAAGCCACACCCACACTGATTGAACAAGAGTTCTCGCACCATTCACCACAACTATGAACACTACTATAATCTTGATAAATTTCATGATTCCAAAGGTAAACAGTAAGACAAATTTCGAAGATCATCTCTTTAGAGTTGAAGAGATTTTATTACTCTATCTGATGAAAATCATTGTCAATTATTCATGTAATATCTTGGTATTTAATTATTTGACTATGTGCTAAATTATTAAGTATATTCTCCTTGCATGATAGAATTAATAAGATTTATGATTTGTATAAGGGCTAAAACTTTGAAATATTGTTCCAAAGGTAGTTAATTTGAGAAAATTAAATTGGTTTTATTTAACTTAACATAATTAGGAGTGATTAGATCATTCTTTAGCCCAAACTATTTGGATTCACTTGGTCAGCATAGCTATCTTGACATTGGCATGTTGAACTCTTGGATGACTTAGTGGCCACCTAGCATGCATTTAAGGTTTGGAACTCATGCGTGAACCATTTGTCTTGGCTGGAAAAACAATGATGGAATTTAGCTAGAAACTTAGAGCGGAGAAAAAATCTCCCCATTTTCCTACTTGGCCTGGTCGATTCGGTCAGAAAAGGAGAAGAGTTGAATTAGTGCTTGCTTTCTAAAATAGAAGAAGAAATGAAGGGCAATTTCGTCTTCTACTCAACTCAGCCACTACATTTCTAGCCAGGACCTATTATGGGATGATTTGAAAGAGGAATTAAAGAGAACTGGAAATTAACTCAACTGCATGGTAAACACAAGGTAGGCATTAGCTAACTTGCACTATAAACTAATACATTAATAAGTAAACCCTATTTTGAACAATAGTATAGTGATTGTGTTCAACAATGTGGCATGCTAGAAAACTCTGATATCTCTTTGGAACTCTCGTTATATGTGATTGCATGTTGAGTCCAGTAGGGTAATAATCAATAGTTTTTGCTTTGCAAAGGCATTCATGCCAAGCTTAGTACCTTTGGTTTGGTTATATTGACAAGTATATTAACTCCTTATAATTATTGGTTATTGTGGTTTTACATATATGTGTTGAGTTAGTGACAACGAAATTGCTAATGCCAAATTTGATCTCTTTTTAAAGGTGAATTCTAGTTTTCTTTCAGCTACTATCATTGTTTACCATGAGCTGTAATCACCAAGGATAGCGGTTGAAATTTTTCAGGATAGACGATGTTCTAGTTGTTGACAAATTGATTAAGTTAGTTGATTGAGGTCATACCTGCTTGGATATACTAAGTTTAACCATGAATACATTGTGTTGTTGGCTCACAAGTGGAAAACTTGGATAGCAGATAAACTAGGAACTCCTGATTTTATCAACTAGACGGACGGTCAGCTATGGCATATCAGACAACCATGGTTAATTAATAGACTATCCGATTCCGTTATTCAACTATCTGTCCAGTTCATTAGTCCATCTAGCCAATTCATTGGTCCAAGGGTGGCTTGAACCCACCAAACCATTTGATAGGGGGTAGATGGTCGCAATAAATTATTGAACCTCTCGATTCCACTATCTGACTTCCCCGTCTAGTACAGTTGAGTCCTAGATTGTTAACAGACCATTAGATCCCCAGCTCTTAACCACGAGATAAATGTGATAAGTTGAGCACTATAACGGTTTCTGAACCAATGTATTGAGTTGTGGAGTCGATTTTCAGCAAGCATACAGACTCATGATACTTGACTCGATGATAGAATTTCATGCGTGATTTAAAGTACAACAATGATATTAAATTAGGATTCTTATCCAAAATTACATCCTGACCTTAGCTCGAACTGATTATGATTTTGACATGACGATGTCTAGTGACAATTTTTTATTGTTCACATGAAAGTGACAATCCCCAAATTACAGTTGAGGGCTATGATTGACAGGATCCTTAACAATTTATCTAACATGACGGAGTCCATTAGTTAACCTACTGAAGGCTTTCTAAGTCAGGTGAAGACCTCCAAAAAAAAAAGTTTAAGGCACAATCCAAGAAACCAAGGCCTAAATGTGTAAAATTGATAAAACTTAAAATGGAATTTAACTTGGGTTCTTAAGACTACATTCAGACGTGCATTACATTGTGATTTGTTATTACCTATTCTAATTACAGTTTATTATTATTGCTTATGAAAAAATCAAAACTGCATGCTTGCCTGCAATGTTAGTTCTGATACTTAGCGTAGGGTCGAATAGCTGATATCTATTTTAGTAAATAATGCAGCTACAAAAGATCAATGGAAGAGAAAGAAAGACAAGTAGTGTGTTGCTTGTTGGAGATCCTTCTTTATTTCCGTCAATGTTCTTCTGTACTAATAGAATGCAAGTTGTATGATTTTTTGGAAGTTTTAGCATAATATTGTATAACTTAATTTTTAATATTTGAATTTGTGTATGATGTGAAATAAATATAAAATATTGATAAAAATATTTTGTTAGGCGTTTGAAGATATTTTGGGCCACAACTAGACAAGGCCTTAGGGTTGCCAAGGCCCGGAGATATCACACCTCCATTCAACCAACATGCCTACAATAAGCACTATTCCCGAAGTCAACCCTCAAGTCACTTGTTTATACCGCTCAAACCTTCTCCCAATGATTGTGGGTCTAATTGCTCCTCCTGGAGCTCATCCAAGTTTCCTACAATCATATTGACTTAACCGCAAAGCAAAATTATTACAACGACCCAATCATCTTATTGGCCATTATCAGAGATGCCTGTATTAGTCAAATTCTCATTAACATAGGGACTTCTATGGATATCAAGATTTTATTCAAATAACAAACGGAGAAGAACATCTCCTGACAACAACCATGACACTTTCAGGATTTACTAGCAATTTTTAGCCCCATTGGAGATAACTTTCATGACGACACTTGGGGATAAGGTCAACAAAAATCCCCTAGCTACAATGTCATCATTGGTAGGAAGACAATGTGATAGTTTCACATGGTCATATCTTGCTAATATGTGCACAAACTTTCCCACTCCTAGGATTGCTACTACTCCATGACATTCCTGTGAGCCTGTGACGTACGAATTTGCTATGAGATCAATGCACAATTTCTTCCAAATAACCTCGACCAACAAGAAAATTCTTTTCCTTCTATTAACAAAGAATGTACCTATCAATGAAGAGAACTCTTATGTTGTAACATCTCTTCTTCAATGAATAAAAAGTAAAAGGCTAATGTAAATCAATGTATTTGCCTAGAGCACCAAGCATATTGCCTGGATCATTTAGCATCACCTAAGCATCCTTTCGATTATTCGTCCCATACTTCAAAATAATACATCCTTCTGTCTCGACTCTTGAGCAACAAAGTGCGATAAAAGACTAAATCAAAAACTCACTATAAACTAAATTGAAAACTCAAAATAAGAAAGTAATGGAGGAGACCCGACGTCTAAACATGTCAATGATGGTAAACAGAACAATGTGTCAATTCCTGAACAGCGCTTATCTAAACGGAACAGTGATGCTAAACAAGCCGTCCATTTTGCAGGCACACAAACCTGACGGGAGACCCCCATCCACAAGGCAAAAATTATTGTGCACATGAAAAATACTATTCAAATAGTGCACTAGATTTACTTCTGATGTGACATCTGTATTTCTCAATTCTATGAAATACACGTGTCAATTAGGAAATAAACTAAGAAATGTAAAAAATACATCTTTCACAAAAGAAATAAATCTAACCTACGATTAGAATAATATATTAGATGTATGCAAAAGTTTTTCATCCATAGGGTTGACACCACGTAGATAGGCCAACAAATCTAGGTTATTTCCAGATATTTCCTGTCATTCTGGAATGCTTATATGACAGTGCATTCATAGGGACACGTCAAACTCTTTCCTCTACAAATACGGCTAACCCCCCGCCAAGAAGAGAAGAGGCAATCTTAAATAAAGGGAGAGAAGCTTGTAATTCTAGAAGATCAGCTACATCTCCATGCTCGTCGACTCCTCAATTCCTCCATTTGAATCAAATGAATTTCGATTCAATCTAATGGAATCTTTTGGCCGTGCACGTGGTTTTCCATATTAAGGTTTTCGTCATAAAAAACTTATTGTGTTGTTGTGCTATTCCTCCTTTGATTATTTACTAGCATTACCCTTCCAATGCTCGTATCCCCCCCTCTCCCACTTCCATTACTCAATCTTAGACAACTTGCTCTTGGATGTGCATCAAACCCTATATGGGCCATTGTTGTCCGATTTATCACGTCAGAATTTTGCATCAACAAACATAAGACAATTATATTGTACAAATTTAAAAAATTTGACAGATGCAATAATGTTAACACTTAACACATAAGCAATCAAAATAAATATATAATCATTCTGAGTATACAGAAACTGAAATAATATGGCTCTTAAAAGGCAAGATTTTTAAACTTAAAACTAAACGTCTGACTTCCAAAGAATAAAAATAAATCAAAGAAATGTCCATAGTGAATGCATGAAGACTATACTTTTTCCAAGTCCATGCAAGAAGTCTATTAATCCAGCTCTACCAGCAAACTTGCCAAAGGCAAGCAGTCGTTTTCCATTGTCCCCAACTATAAGCTCATAGTCATACAAAGAAGCCCTTTCAAGAAGAATCTGAGAAATTAAGCAAATCATCAATAATGAACGTTAACAACACCAACAATCATAAACAACCCCAACAATCATAAAAGAAGAGATTTGAAAAGTAGCTACCTTATCTAACAAAGGCATGTTCTCCTTCTGAGCCTTATGCGTATGAGAGAAAAATGCATATGCTCTATTTGGAAGAATCATCTCCAACTGCATGAAAGAAATCATGATGAACTTGCAATCAGCTTTCAAGATCTTCAAAAGGAGTTTAACAAAAAATGGGAGCAGTGAATTTAACTACCTTCGGTTGTTTGACTCCTAGAATGAGACCACATTCAGATAAGTCATCTGATAATTCACAACCAACATCCTCGTACTGAGCATCATGATAAATGCGTCTAGTACTTGGCTGCACAATTATCCTCTCAACGCCACTTTTACCACTGCCATTGTGCAAAAGTCGAGCACAGTGTGCAGGGGTCAGTGGAGCCCTTCTCTCCCATAAGTTTGAAGTCTCGGAAAGTATGCCAATAACTCCATTACCCAACATGGTGCTGCTATCCTATTGCCAGCAGGAAGAAGTATCCAAAAGATTACAACATTTCACGAAAAAAAAAAAAAAACACCTTAGGATATTCTAGTAACACAATCTCTCATTCAGCCACAATAAACAGATAGTATAACCCAAATTTGATGAATGAAATAAGCAGTGACTAAAGGATAGTTGCATTATCATACAGATAACAAGGCACAACTAAAATTGAAAATTTAAGCATCCAAGAAAGCAGAGCATGCTTTAAAAGGAAATCCGGGAACTATGTACAGTCGTTCATGCTGTTTCACGAAACCAAGAAGACCTTCATGCCAATAAATCGCACAAAGAAGCGAAATTTAAAAATTACAGAAGCAGTAACAATCAGGATTCTTCGTGCATCATGGCAACACTTACAGCAGAAATATTTATAACCTAAATGCATCTAATACAAACTGAAAAAATTTAAAACAAGAAATGGAAACCACTCGCATCAGGGGCAAAAACAAAAAAGAGAGAGAAACCTTCCGAAGCATACAGATCTAATTTCGATCTGATCTTGATCACCGAAAGCTCCTTTCGCCCGATCCCGTAGAGTTGTTACGACAATGTAAAGGAAAAAGCGAAGACTACTTGCATGAGATCACAAACTCGTCAGTAGTCTCAACATCTGCGCATTGGAATATGAAAAGAGAGAAGAAGATGAGGGAGACACAGGCAAGGAGAACACGAGAGAAGCCCACCAGGGGAGCGGAAGCCTGCACTCTACCAAAATTGAAATGAAAAGAAAAACGGGGGTTTATGAAGACGATAGGAACGAGGAACGTCGTCTCTTTCCTATTATGATTCTCAGAGCGTCAGCCGGGCAAATTACAGCTAGGTTCTTATATTTACTCATAATCATATTTTAATCTAAGTTTATACAATAATTCTCCCAAAATATATATATATATATATATATATATATATATATAAATATAAATATATATATATACACACACATATTATCGGCTTAATAAAAAGATAGCATGGATTATTTTTTTTAAATTATCTTTAATTTGAGGTAAGATTAATCGTGTTGGTCATCTATTATCTATTAATATAGTATTCTATTAATGTACAATGACAATAATGAAAAAAGTATTAATATATAAAGTTAATAAAGGGGAAAATTACAGCTAGGTTCCTATATTTAATCATAATTATATTTTAATCTAAGTTTATAAAATAATTCTCCCTAAGATTTCTTTGGAACTGTAGAAATATATAATTATACATTAAATCCATATTTTACTTTACTTATTTCTTGAAAAAAATTTACTTTACCTTAATGTTCTAATTAAGTGAAAAAATGTAAACTAAAATATAATTATGAAAAAATTACAAAATTCTATCTATAACTTAACCTTTCAGGAATTTTATATCCTCATTTATTTCCTCAAAAAATATCTTTTTATTAGGTCAAAAAAATTGGCTAATCTAATTTTTTTTTAAAATAAATATATTAAATATTTAAAGACCGTTTGAAGGGTATACTGGATAACTATTAATTAATATAATACAGAGATATTTTTTAAATTTATATTTATATTCATTATATGAGTTAGCATTTCTAATTAAAAATATTAGCTATAAAACATTAATGCAACATTTTTTTATATTTCGAGATTTCTAATTTTGTATGATACAACAATATGTTCATTTCACCTACACAAATATATAAGACTCTCAGCCTTTACTTCTCACATATAAAATAATTTTTTAAAATAAAATAATTTTATTTTCTATTTTAAAAACTTTCAATAAAAATAATAATTTATTCTTATATTACTATCAATTTTATTTTATATTTTATATAAATTTTAATATAATAAATCAATTTCATTATAAATCTCATATCTCTATGTGCAAAAAAATAACAAAATTGTCACAATCTAATCAACTCACTAAACAAATCTCTTTGTTAAAATCCCTACATTTAGGCCATGTTTGGCGCGAGGACCAAAATCAAGATCAAAATGGTACTAATTTAAAAAATAGCAATAATAATAATAAATAATTTTTTTTAATCATTCTACGCAAATTTTAATATAAAAAAATATTATTTTATTTTACATACTCAATAATTTTAATAAAAATATCAACTTTATTTCACATTCTAGATCAAAATATTTGAATCGAGTTTTTTGATCTAGAATGTGAAATAAAGTTGATATTTTTATTAAAAATTATTGAGTATGTGAAGTAAAATAATATTTTTTTATATTAATATTTGTATAGAATAAATAAAAAAATTTATTTATTATTATTATTATTTTTAAAATTAGTATTATTTTAGTCCTCAGGCCAAACAATGACTTAGTATAAGAAAAAGAAAAAACAATAGAAAGACTTTAAAAAATTTTAGATAAATTGCATTTAAGGATCTAAAATAGAGGGTAATTGAAAATAGGCTTAAATGTTTTACCGTTAAACATTTAAAATATAAAATTTAAAATATAGATTCTCCTGCGCCACTATACTAACAAAAACAGATAACATTAACAAAATTAAATCATTTATTTAAAAAAAAAAATTTAGCTTCTCCTCATCTCTCCACTCCAAAACTTTAAATTAAATAATAAAAATTACTAAAATTTTGAAATAAAATTTTTTTAAAAATTTGATTTTTTTAATATTTCTCACATTCTCTGCTCTAAAACTTTAATTAAAATAATAAAAATATTAAAATTTTGAAGTAAAAAATATTTAAATTTTAAAAGGATTAATAAGAAAAAGAGAAAGACTGGGAAAACAATAGGGAATATTTAAAAGGGATCGCTAACAGACCACCAACTCTTTCTCTTGGAAGAAAATTGTGAGCAATCTATAAAAAGATTGAGGAAGAGAAAATAAAATTAAATGAATTTTAAAATTTCAAATTTTTAAATTAAATATCAGATATCTTAAATTCAAATACTTTAGTGAAGGATTTGAAATTTAATTTATCTATTTTAATTTTATGATTATTTTTATTTTTGATGGGCTAAGTTAGTTGGGGTTTTTAATCTAAATTTTAAATTTTTTAAAAATAAATTCAAAATTTTTATTTCTTAGTTGAATTTTTCTTCTAAATTAAAAATTAAATCAGTGGTGATCCAGTTAGATAATGAAATAAATTTTAAAAACTTTAAAATTTGAAATTTAACAACTCAAATTTAAGTAAAGAAATTGAAAATATAGATTTTTAGATTGTTATTTTTTCTGATTTTAATTGTAAACTGTAAAAATTTATTGTGACTAAAACTAAAAATTTAAATTTTACGATTAAAAGAAGAATTAATTACTAAAAATTCTTTATACTTAACTCATAACTGTTATTTGGTTCATAATTGTTTAAAATTTACTTAAATATCTCTATTTTAAAATTAGTATAATACTAAAAAAAATTATAAATTATGATTATTACATAACAGGTCTAAATTTTTTATCATCACTTAAAAAATATTTAATTCTAAATTATAAATATTCTATTTTTATCCTCCTCTCTCTCTCCTGCAACGAGGGGGGCGGCGAGGCAACATTGACGAGGTGGTAGTGAGTAATACAAAACTTGCAAAGGCAAAAATATAAAAATTTGAAGAACTGTTAAAAGTAAAATTAAAAAACTATTAAATTTAATAGGTGTGAAACTTTATATATAATATTGGATAAACTGTAAAGATTTTTCAGTAAATTTTTAAAAATTATAAACAAAACAGTAATTATGAGTTAACTATAGGGACCGTTCGGCAATTAGCACTTAAATGAAATTGAATTTTATTTATTTATGCTAAAATAAGTTTGAGTTTCTAAAATTAAATATTAAAAAAGTAAAATTTTAATAAAAAATAAGTTAAAATATAAACTATAATTTTAAAATTTTAAAATTTAAGTTGGTTAAGTGAGTTTTGAGAGTGGAAAGAGAAGGAATCCATATGCTAACGTGGAGAAACGCTAGAGAAATAGAGATGAAAGAAGATGAGCATTTTTTTATGGAAAACAAGTTTGAAAATATTAAAAACTAGGACTCATATATAAGTGTTCCTCTACCTCAGACTCCTGAATGAAATTTATAAAAAAAAAATTAAGAGAATTTACATCTGTCACCCTAAGAATTCATTATTTTCAAATGGTACCCCCAAAGTTTATTATTTTTAAAATCGGGATACTGCCGTTAAATTCACCCCCTTGAAAATAATGAACTTTGGGGGTGCCGTCTAAAATAATGAATATTACTAATAAAATAATAATAATTTTTTTTAAAAATTACTATTATACCCCTCAGCCTCTCTCTCTGTCCTTCTCGCCTCTCTTTCTCTCGTCCAAATCCCCGCGCACGTGCGAGGCCGCACGCCCGCCTCCCTAATGATCCATTATTTTTAGGTGGCACCCCCAAAGTTTATTATTTTCAAAAGCGGGGTACTGCCTGTAAATTCACCCCCTTAAAAATAATGAACTTTGGGAGTGCCGTCTAAAATAATGAATATTAATAATAAAATAATAATAAATTTTTTTAAAATTATCATTATACCCCTCAGCCTCTCCCTCTCCTCCTCGCCTCTCTCTCTCCTCCCAATCCCCGCGAATGCGCA
>JAEMOT010003322.1:377630-396887 GCA_019297695.1 Apostasia ramifera | reverse complement strand
GCCGCGCGTGTGCTGGATTGAGGGGGGAGAATAATAATTTTTAAAAATAATAATAATAAAAAATAAAAAAATTTATTTAATAATTTATTAAAATTCAGGGATTTAATGTTAAATTTTAAAAATGTGAAATTGTGTATTATTAAAGTGTTAAATTTAGAGATTTAAATGTAATTATTCCTTTAAAATTTTGAAACCAAAGAGTAAGACAGAATATGGCCGCACATAGCTGGATCACTCCGGATTAGAACAGAATAACTTTAAATATTCATTTTTATTTTTATTTTTTAAAGCTTAAAGATTTTGGAGTTTATATGATTGTAGATTTTTTTAATAGAAAAAGATCAATATCAGATAGTTTGCAAAAGGATAATTCTTTTTTATATTAATTTTGTAATCTTTTATTAAAATATTCTTAATATCTTTCATGATAAGCATTAAGTTGATTAATATCATATCAGTCATCACCTCCATCTTCAGGTTAATCTGATTAATTTTGTCAGTCAATTTACGTACAAATTTGCTGTTATAAAACTTTAATTATTTAAAGTCATATCTATTTTTTTAATTTAAAAATAATAATAATAATTTCATCCAAAAAAAAAAACTACATTCTTACTATGTAGGTCTATAAAAATAAAATTATATTTTATAAATTTTATTAAATTTGATCATTAAATAATTATT
The DNA here is from genome assembly GCA_019297695.1 of Apostasia ramifera. Taxonomy (NCBI): domain Eukaryota; kingdom Viridiplantae; phylum Streptophyta; class Magnoliopsida; order Asparagales; family Orchidaceae; genus Apostasia; species Apostasia ramifera. Next base: position 396,203 of record JAEMOT010003322.1, on the reverse strand, counting down.
TTAAAAATTTAAAATTATATAAAAAAATTAATATTATAAGTTAAAATATATTCAAAAAAAAAGTAAGTTGAGATTATAATAGTCATTTAAATGCTTATGTTGGCCTTTACGCGTTCCACATAGGGAGGTGAATTAAGATTTAAAATATTATTTTAAATAATTCAAACTCTTTTGATAGTTAAATAATTCAAATTCAAAGAGATCAAAAGTGTGTAAATGATATATACTTCAAAATATTTAAAATAGAGAGAAAATGAGCTACAGATAAAAAAAAAAAAAAAAAAAAAAAATATACAAGTAAAATAAACGGCTCAATTTCACTGAATTGACTGCAAGACATTCAACTTTTCAAAATTGAAAAAAATGCTTGTTAATTTAGGTAAATTTACTAAAATTGTAGGAACACCGTAATAAAATTCATTTATTTTGAAGTTAAAAATTAACCTGATTTAAATCTAACATATCACATTACACATAAAATTTAATATTAAAAATTAATTTTATTTCACATATTACACACATTATTAAAATAATAACTAACTTATATCACATCCCTCACATATCCCAGTATAATAACTAAATTTATATCACTTTTCTCATATATTTCAACATAATAATTAATTTTATTTCATATTATTCATAATTTTCAAAAAAAAATATCTCTATTCAAGTTTAATTGTAACTTTGTTAAATTATATAAATACACAAATATGTGTGCATCTCATTGTAAAAGCATTGAAGGGCACACAGATTTCAAACAACACTTTCCATAACAACAAATAAGATGTTTTACGAATCTTAAAATAAAAATACCACATCAAAAAAAAAAATTAACCTCACTAAAAGAAACTTCACAAACAAACCCTAACAATATATCGAGAGTTTATCGTTACGGTAAAGAGCGTGCAACGGGATACCATAAATATACTACAAGATGAAACTTTTAAAGCATTGTGTTTTCGCGTAGCAAAACAAGATTGAAATTATTATCGCAAAAACCAAGAGAGTTTTGGAGGCAGATAAAGCAGAGGGGGTCCTAGACTATTCATAGCATAACGAGGAGATGCTCACAACAACTTGCTCGCGAACATTTTCGCTATTTTTTCTGCCTTTAAAGCAATAAAATATCTTATATATACAAAGCTACCAACAAAGTGGCCAATATTATTACTTTTATTTTCTATTTAAATAATACAGATTGGAAAGAGGGTGTATCCCAATCACCTAATTTTCTCTTAATCTTTGAGAAAAATTGCATTTTTGTGCTCAATATATTTAACTTGAATTTTAAAGTATTTTAAGCTACGGTCAAATTTCAAAAAAAAATCAAGAATATGAGGTACACTATTTTTAAGGATTGTTGTCAAGAACCATACTAACAAGAAAATCAAGTGTGTTTGGACTAACAAGCTTGACTTTTCACTTTCGTACATCATTTTGCGATGACTTCTATGAAGGAGAAGGCATAGCTCGATATTAAACAATTGCGTTACTCCTTGTCAGAACGGAGTTGATAAGACAATAAATAGAACTTGCTTCTGCTATAGAATGTCGGATCAGGTGAAGCCTTCTCCGTTATATGGTTTAAGCCTTTCATTATTTGATGAATCATAGTCTAGCAATTGCTCTTGGAAAAATTATTGCGTGCGACGAGCAAACAACTAGCATGGATTGCTCGCCAATCACACGGCGCCAAGCAGAGTGAGCAGGCCCCGCAGCGTGCATAATGTTGTGAAGGGTGTTAATGTGAGTTCAACGAAACAGGCCATTCGATCGACCAGCTGGACCGTTTAGTTGGCAGACTGAACGATCCGTTCGGCTACCAGAAAAGTAAGTATTAAAAGTAAGTACATATCCAAAAAAGTAAGTATAATTTGAAATCAAATAGGTATCAATTAAAGAAGATATGAGTACCAATGATACTTATTATTCTAGGCAAATATTTACCTGATTTCAAACTATAACTACTTTTAATACTTATTTTTCTGGTGGCTGACCAAACAGTCCAGTTGGCCGCTTAGACGATTCGTCGTGCTGAACGCAAATTAGCATCGTTAACGGCGTTCTGCACACAGCAGGCCTACTCACTCTGCGTAACATCGCGTGATTGGTAAATGAACTATTGATGTAAATTGCTCACCGCACACAATAATTTCTCCAATCTCTGTAGAGGTCTAATTATGTGAACCCCATGCAGTATTTGGTTCTCCAGTGCACTATCATATGAATGATGGGAAATTTGAACCAAGAGCATAGGGAGTGTTAAATGAGATATGGCATTAGAGCAGAAGTTGAAGGACCAGGTGCTCTTTAACACCAATTGACTCTGAATTGAGATGTAAACTTCGATGAGAACTTCAAGCTTATCCGGCAGGTGGAGTCTCTCAAAATTTCAGGTGATGTGAATTAACAAGCAAGTGGTGCTTGTAACACCAATTTCAATATCGAGGTCAAAGATCTACTAAAAGTGTATGGTCATTTTTGAGCACCGTCAACAAGAAGAGCAGTCGTACAATATCATCATACATCGACATCAAAGGGAAGTTGGTGCCCCTCAAGGACATCACATAATCGCATCCTTTTTCAAGAAATAGAGAAAGTTGAAGGTGCCGATGATGCAGAAGAAAAAAAAAAAGTATGAATTTTAGCACTAAATGCAATGCAACGTAAAGCTCCAAAAAACTAATTAAGGAAAAAGTGGAAATGAACAAAGACTTAATCAAAGGCTTTGCACTAAATATGAAAGCGAGCTAAATTTGAGATAATAGATACTAATGGGAATTAGTATCCTTCAACAAAAAAAAAACATCTAAATGGAACCCAAACATACACAAAGGATTTAAGGATAAACTATGAATCACACCATATACTAGTCCAAACCCAAAAATAGAATAAAGAATGTTTCAGCAAGACTGAACAAGTGATGATAAGAGAGAACAAAGAAAATAAGCAAAGGTCATATAGTTTTCATTTTTTTAATTATGAGAGAAAAATCATAGGAAACAAAGAGAATCATAATGGAGCCTCACTCTATTGAAGAAACAAATCCAACGACGACAGCTCCAAATCGGTGGTGACAACAACGACTGACAATGGCTGCGACAAAACTTGATCCCCAAGTGGTGGAGGTGGCTGTAAACATGGCAGTGGAGGCAGCTGCAAACGCTGTGACAACAGCGAGGAGCAACGGCAATGGCGGGAAGTCTAGCGGAGAACGATAGGGGTACACCGAGAGGAACGGAGATAGGGCACAGGTGCTGGCTCCCACTAGACTGTTCTAGAGAGTTTTTTCTGACTTCAATAATCCCCAAAATGACCCCTCAACTCTACTTATAAAAACAGCCATTTGATCTAAGTATTTAGATTTAAGGATTCTAATTAACAAGGGGATTAGGCCTTGTTAATGGGCCCAATGATTCCTCTCAAAGAACTATCCTACAATTAAAAACCACATAACCCAAATAAATACAAAAAATTCAAAATACATCTCACACACCTCTCTCTCTCCAAAAGGAAATCTAATATGTACGAATGAGATCCATACGACAAGAATCCAAACTATAACAGAAAAAGCATAATAAAATAAAATGCGGAAATAAAAGATGATATCGCAGGACGACTATGAAATCAGCCCCCGCACTGAGTCCAATGACGCTGCCAAAATCGATACCAAGGATACGCCGCATCACCCGAGCACCAACAAATCAAAAGGCAATTAGAAGCTTGTGGGCAAGTTAGCCTATTACAGCCATGAATGAAGAGATGGAGTCCCTCGAATTGAAAAAAAAAAAACATGAGAGCTTGTCAAACAGCCAAAAGAGAGGTGAGTCATGAATGCAAATGCATCTAAAAAAGTAAGTTTGGAGAACCAAGCATAGTAAACATCGGATACGTGACAAGAGCTGCTAAAAGTCTGCATTTTCAGAAGAACAGAAAAGAGTACAATGAGCTATACTCTCCTATAGTACATCATACGTAATTACCACTTCCCTCAGGGTGCTACTAGCATTAGTAGTTCATCAGGATTTAGAGACCAAGCAACTCCATATAGTGATGCAGGCTGGTCCATGGTTGAAATTGATGATTTCCATAAAGAAATTGATGATTTCCATACAGTGATATGCAGGCTGGGGCGAAATTGACGATTTCCATAAAGAAAAATGTAGAAATCAGTCCCATATTAGATAGAATCTTAGCTACCCATCTCCTCACATGATAATTCAGTAAACTAGAAGAGGAAAGAGCATTTTTTGTTCATATCCACAAGAACTTAACCCAAGAAATCAAGGACATCCAATGGTTTACTTAATAAAACAATTATGTAGGAAGACCTACACATCTTGTGAAGTACCTATAAACGTGTGTGTTAATAGCATTATCTCAATATTGCTTTTATAAGAGTTTATATCAAATACCTACACAATACAGCCAGCAGCACAGATCTAAATTAACATTAAACATATCTACAGCGCTTGTGTAAAAGTATAGTACCTCTCATAAGGCTATAGGTTTTTTCTGATTAGATTAAATGTTAAGAACCTGACAGCAGACTAATTCTGCTGCACCTAAGTTCTTTGAAGCTATTGTCTTCCAAACTTCTGTGATATCAGCTTCTGATGAACTCGAACTTCGCATATCCAAGTCAGCTTGTAGCACAGCAATTTCATTATCGGTAACTTTTGTGATGACATGGAGCTTTCCAAAAATACCAGCAAGTAAATAAGGAGATTCTGAATCAGTAAAATCATGAACGGGTACTCTGCCAATACAAACTTTCCACGCGTCCTCCTGAGGATCATATATCTTTATCTTACCACTATCCAAAGAGCTAGAGGGTTCCAAAGCATATAACTGGCCATTCACTACAACACTAAGCTTCGTTCCGGCCTGCCTAGCCGGCCAACCATCACCCATTCCAGCTGGCATGTCAGCCCAAGAATCAGTCATAGGGTCATAGATCTCGCCTCCAACATCAACAAAAAACGGCCAAGAGTATAAGCTTTGAGGTACGCACAACTGTCCTCTGTACGAAGTCATTCCAGTTGCAATGGGCTTAAGAAGTTCAGCTAGGAATGCAGTAGGCAATGCCTGAGCTTTCGAGAAAGGCATGCTTGGTACATCTGCCCAGATATCAGTCTCAGGGTCATAAACTTCGGCAGTTTGCAATGGAGTCAACCCACCACGACCTTTACTAACGCCACCGACCACATAAAGTTTGTTGTTCAGAAGACTGGTTTTACAGAAGGCCCTTCCAGTACTCATCGAACTCACTTCTTGCCACTTATTAACAATGGGATCAAAACGCCAAACGCGTCTCGTGGCATAGGATCCCGAGAAGCCACCTAAAACATAAAGGCATCCGTCAACAGCTCCAATTGCACACCCACAGAAAGGCATTCGCTCCAATGTATCCTTTTGGCCGAGCCAGCCTCTTATAACATCAGCAATTTTAATGCTAGACCCCATCACATTCCGCATAAGAAACCGGGAGAGACCCCTCTTAGATTCTTCTTCACGAATAAGTTCAGGCATGAAAGGCAACCTCTGCCATTTTCGGGTTAAAGGGTCCAAAGCAAGCCACAAGAGCTTATCTTCTTCAACTTTTGTCAGCATATACAACCATTCTTCTGTTGTTCCAAGCTCCTTTCGCAATTGAAAAAGTTCAGCTCCAGTGATTGCAGCATTCCAACTATGAGAAACCAACTTCAGCCCCATGTAGCAAAACCTTGGCATCCTTGCAAGTATCTGCAGTGAAATCTCATCAGGAAGGCTTGGTATTATTCTTGAATTTTCACTGATGTACACAGATGACATTTTCAGCCTCTTGCAGGCTTCAGGGTTGGAAGCAGCCACAGTATCCAACTTCCCTTGAGATTTACTAAGTGGCAGGCTCAAGAAAGACCCCATGTAGGTCTTCCAGGAATTTGAAATAAAAATTAATACTAGGGAGTAGTTCAACACCTTGAGATCAAATTCTCAATATGGGTTTTCATAATCGAGTCGATTGGAAAAGACTCTCTACCTGATCAGTAAAATAAAAGAACAATTAGAATATTGAAATGGTTCAACAACTAGTTAAAGAATTTTAGATGTCTAAGCAATCAAATGATGCCCCGTATCTTATGCAGGAACATCACAAAAAAAAAAAACATAAAATCAGAAAGCAAAATATTGAATGAAACTATTTAAGTCGGCACTTCACTACTGAAGAAATAGCACTCTATAGCTATGCAAAACGTCAGAGATTTGCTTGAGATGGATGGATCATCTCGACTCATCGCCTCCTTATCTCCATCCGATGCAAACAGCAGGTTAATGCATAAGCCTCAAAATCCCTTTTAGGGGAACAAAAGGATAACCCATTTCTTAATAATTCCATAAAATCCTGGATTCTACTTAAGGCAATCAATACTTAACCGATTATGACTATACTAGATCCTCCAACAACACAAAACCCTATAATCTGAGCCGAAAAGAGACATATTTCCCATTAGAGCTGAACTAAAAAACCTGAGAATCTGTGAAACATAAATGGAAGAAACATCAATGGAGTACTTGGACAATTTTAGAAGAAGACACAAAGCGATACCTCCGGAGGCGCTCCACAAAAGAAAATCTTCAAAAAAAATCCTTGGATTAGCAATTCCCACTTCCCTTTCAATACTCAGTTCTGCTGAAGAAACTGAAGAGGGAGCAGAAGATGGTCTGCGACGATTCCCATCTTCATCTTCCGAGAAGCCCTCGAATTTTTTTCTCATCAATCGGCGGATTGGAGTCGTCGGCGCACGCTTGCCGTCTTCGCATCGTCGACTTCTACTTTTTTTTTTTACCGAATTATTACATTAAAAAAAAATTACTCTGTAACACAAAACATTTCAATATTTACTTATTAAACAACTAAAAATTAAATATTATATAATACATATTCATTTTATTTTAATTTGATGACTAACATATTCTAATTAAAAAACTCTTATATTTTATTCATACTTAAATTATATTTTAACTTAAACAAAATTCATAAAAATAAAATCTAATCCTCACAAGCAGGACGTCCGCACGAGGCAACCTCGGTGCGGCCCAGTGATCCTGCATTCGCGCACAGCAATCGCAACACACGGTCCTGCCAGCACACATCCATGCGCTGCAGCACACGGCTTCACGAACATGATGAAATATTTTTAAAATTATAAATTAAATAATAGCATTCTATTATTTTCACAATACATAACAGATTCTATCATGGAGGGACCACGATATTTCATATAATATTTTTTGTGAACTTGAATGATATATTTTGAGATTTGTGAACTTTTGTGGATCTGAGCCTAAATGAAATTACCTCTAATATTTAAGTATCATCTTTTAAACTATAATTTTTAAATTTTTCAAAATATTATTTAAAAAAATTATTAAATAAAATAATTATTTTTTAAAAAAATATAATATAATATCAAAATAACATTAAATCAAAAATATACTTTTAATTTTATTTCATAACAAAACAAAATAAAATATAAGATAAGTCTATTTTTTATGCCTTGATGATTTTGAGGGCCAATGGTAGATAGTTACAATTAGATTGAAATCCGCTTAGTTACCTGCAAAATTCTTCACAATATGCCAAATTAATATATATATATATATATATATATATGTATACGCCAAATTAATAAATAAATATATATATATAAGGCACTCAATTTTATTAAAGATTTTAAGTCACTATATTTTGAAATTTATTCAATTTTAGAATGGAGAATGAAATTTTCAAATTTTTAAATTTCAACTAAGTCAAAAAATTAACTCAAGTTAAACAATATTCAATTTTTTATATTCGTAAAGAAAAACGCAAATTTCTTCAAGGAGTAAGGTATGACGCAAATATTTTTAAAAATAATAATAATAATAATAAAATAAATATCATTTAAATCTCTTAAATTTAAAAATAATATTAAGTAGACCTATGATTTTAAAAACCTTCAAATAGATTCTTAAAATTGATACTTAGGTTTCACTTATTGAAGAAAAATGTAAAAACAAAAGAATTTTTAATAGCACATTAGATTTATTTTTTGTGAGATTAATGGATTATATAGTTTTTTAAATGTGTTCTTTATGTATTTCAATATTATATATATATATATATATATATACCAAATATACGTAATAGTAGCAAAAGAGGAGAGAGAAGAGAACTGCAGTGGCGAGGCGGTGAGTTGGAAATAGGAAAAGTGAGAGAGGATAAACACCGAGTTGAAAAATGAGCAACTGGAAGGTGAGAGAGAAAGAGCGAGGGGGAAGATGGTGGAAGCAGAGATAAAGATTTTAAGTAAAATATAACAAATTGGCTCTACTTGAATTAAATAATATTTAAATAATTTTCATAAATTTAAATATTTTTATCAATATAAATAATTTTATTTATAAATAAAAAATTTTACAATTTTAATTTATATTTAAGTCTATAAAATTGTAGTTAAAATTTTCATAAAATTATAAATAGTTCACGGCATCTAAAATTTTTAGAACCGAATGATTTTATTTAATTCTCAATTTCATTATTCCAAAACTAATACTGAGTCGAATGTAATGATTGACAAATAAATATTTATTTTATTATTCTATATATTTAGTTAATAAATATTTTATTTTTTAGTGATGTTACAGATATATATAAAATATTATGACAAAATTTTTACCTTTTATTTTATTTTATTTATATTTATTAATGAAAAATTAAATATTTTATTTTATTTATATAATCTAGATTGTACTTTCATAATTAATTAAATAACATAAATTTTACTAAATAAAAAATATGTTTCATAATTTATTATTATAATTAAGGTTTTAAAAGTTAAATATCTATTATAATTTTTTATGTAAACTTTACTGAAACTATATTATAATGATGAACATGATTTAAAAGATATAAATATTTTTTTCATAATTTAAAGCATAAAACCATCACTTTAATTTGTTATTAAACAAAAAATCATATTGAACTCAAATCAAGTATGAACTATTTTTCAATTTGATACTAATTTGAATTTAAAAAAACTCGATTTGATTTCAATTTAAAAATTTTAGAATTAACCTCACTCAGGCTAGAACCCTGCTAATACGGTAGTACACCACGTGCAATGCACATGAAACTTACTGGTAACAATAAATTAAAGCCTTAATCTAATAAAATATACAAATAATTGACATATGATTAATTTCTAGAAAAACATTTCATAGCAATGAGTTCCGAATATTGTTCATTAAAAATGTTAAAAAAAATTATATAGACTTGCTTAGAATTTAGACAAATGTGAGAGTGTCATATAGAATGAGCTTTAGCTTTAAAAAGAACTTAAGAACATAGAAGTGCTCAGCCTAAAGCCCAAAAATCTGGAGTAAAAAGACAAGGTTGGTGAAAAAGTCAACATCATCTTATTAATTATGAAAAGATATAGAATAGGCTCAAGCTAGTAGAAGAGATCCTCATACAATAAGGGAAGACTATGATATCTATAGTGTTAGACTCCTATGACATATAAAAGGACATCTTTTATCCTTTTTGATAGGTGTTCCAACGATTGGGTAAAGGAAATGTATGTGGAGGCTGATTGTAATAATCAGCCAGATCTCTCTGTGAAGGGGGTTGGAAGGATTTCCAGAACAACTCGGCTGATTCTAACAATCAGCCATAACAGGCTTTGAAAAAGGAGAAATGAGGTGAACTAGAATTTTCAAAGGTCATGAATTAGCTAGAGCAAATAATAACTCATAATAAGAGAAGATTAGAGTAATTAAGGCTAATTTGAGTCTAAATTCTCTAGACTCAAGAAATAAGAATAAAAATGAGTAAAAATTTGACAACCAAAGCATGCTTACAATTATATCCTAGAAAAGAAAATAAATTTTTGCCTTGCTTTTCTTGGACCTTGACGTAAATTCTCGTTTGGACATTGTAAACCTAATTACACACTTAAAGAGAAGATTAATCGATAAATTAAAGTAATTATTATCATCAAAATCAATAGGGTTCAACACAAATTATCAATGAAAAATTTTTACGAACGCTTATCATTCTATTTAAATCATATATTAGATTTATTCCTCATATAAATACTTGCACATCTCATTTTTCATTATTCATTTCTTAATCACAAAATGAGTAATATATGCATCACATGACAAATAAATTTAATATATAATTTAAATAATATATATCGTTATGTAATAATTTCTTTTGTGCTTCGTAGGCTGTCGTCACAGGCCAGCCGTATACGTGACTCCGGTGGACGGCAGCCACAGGTTACCATCAATGAACTGCGCCACCGTGAAGTTGGCCGCCTGACTCGAATCCGTTATCGCGTGAAAACCGGGCCATTTGACCCGACCCGAAAGGCCGGAACCCGGCCCGAAATTCATATACTCGGCGTAGTCAAGCGTGGTCAAGGCGAAGTCGCCGTTCCACGGCAGCCAACCCTCCGGCCGAATCACGCTCCCCATGTAGGACTGCAAGATTGCCGTCTTCGAATACTCCTTCCACGGACGGCCAAGGTAGGTGGGGGTGGCGGTCTGGTTGCCGGAGGCGGCGAGGTCGGCGGCGGCGGTGAAGTTGCAGAATTGGAGGACAAAGCCGGTGTTCTGGTTGGGGTCTTTGCGGCCCTGGGCGGTGACGGTGTTCTTCTGATCCGGGAGGGCGAGGCGAGCGGTGATCTGGCAGTTCTGGATGGCGGCGGCGGCGTTGCCGAAGATGAAGTCGACGGTGCCGGAGATGCGGCAGTCGCGGTAGAACTGGCGGAGGGAGTGCGCGTAGAGGGAGTCTTGGTAGCCGGATATCTCGCAGCGGTAGAAGACGGAGAGGTCGGAGTCCGAGCGGAGCGCCACCGCCTGGTGCTTCGCTGGTCCGGCGGTGTTCTCCATTGACACGTCGCGGGCGATGAAGCCCTTCCCGGATACAGCTGTCAGCCAGCCAGGTGAAAGATAATATTATTAATTATTCCACCAAAAATAGGATAATTTTAATTTTTAATTTTAATAAGAGTAATAATTGCAAGCCCTTCTCCATAACTAATTAATTTAAGATTTTATATCATTAGATTATCCAAAATAAATAAATATTTTACTCTACTGAATTAATCTAGCAAATTAAAAGACCTAAACTATAATCGGTTAATTTATTGATGAATTATTTGAGATACATATAACATTTTCTGATATAAATATAAACTTTTGTCAAAATCGCTTTTAAATAACATTATAAGTTGATATGATCGATCTAACAGTGATTTTAAAAAGAGGATAAATAACATTTGAGTTCAGTCGCTACTATATGACAAAGTCCCTCTGGTTTTCAAAGTAAATGAGATGATCCACTAGCTTGAGCGAAAGTACAAATATATCTTTTTTATAAAAAAAAAAAGAAAATAGTTATCTCTACAACATAGTTAAGTGATGAGGATCATCGATCGGACAACTGTTATTACTACAAATCCTCGTTTGATTTGAGCTTTTTTTTAGACAGTAGAAAAAAAAATAATTTATTTTTTAAATTTAATTAAGGAGAAATTTATTTTAATATTAAAAAGTGTGTAAAATGTGAAATATTTTGAATTCTAATATTCGTATTTGTGTTGGATATAAAATAAAATTGATTTTTTTTATTGAAATTTATATTAGGTAAAAAATTTATCTCAAACTAAACGAAACTTAAAAGCTATGAAAATAATTATTTTTTTATCATAAAAGTAATATCTATTACAAAGAAAAAATCGTCTATATTTTTACTAAGATTAGTGGGCTAACTTATATGATTTAAAAACTAAAAAGACTTATATATACATAAGTGCAAATAAAAGGAACCAAATACTATTTACCAAAAAAATGTACATTAGATTTTTTGAATGATGGTCATAAATCTAATTGTGAATAAAGTTTATAAAAGTACTTTTAGAAGCTTGAATTATCAAGCAAAAGAAGCTTACTGATGGGAGTGCAATGAAGCAATTCAAATAAAAGTTAGAAAGGTATTAGAAGTGGTTTTCTACGAGAAATTTACTACACTGACTGACTGACGAGTATTGTGACGATGAAGAAAAGTAATAGGGAGGATCATAAATCGTCGATCTAATGTCCTCTATTTCATGGACTTTGACAGAACTCAACTTTTGTAAGAATAGAACGGTAATGATTTGAAGAAGTTCTATTCGTAAGGGTTTCTCCAAAAATGTAATTATATTTTATTCAATTTTATGTCTTGATCAAAGGCTAACCCAAGATTTCGTGTTGGATTTAAACGTACTATGAAAATGATATTATGAAATTTTTTTCTATTATTATTGAAAACTTAGAAAACTTTTATCATGAACTAAAGTTAGTCATAACAGAATATCCAACTATAATCATCTGCATTTTTTCTTACAATGTATAAAGAATGATGAAAAATCTCTCAACATTCTGAGATTTCATGAAGTTAATCCTCAAATTAGAACTCATGCGGAATGTAGATAAAACCCTCTCACCTTATTTAATACTCAAGAAGTTGCTCTCTTGAGAGAAACTAATTGCATTCTATCGTTTAAACATTCGAGCAACCAATTAGATTCCACCATATATACACTGAATGAAGTACTACATATACGGCGGACTAAGATTAGTCGCGCCAAATGTTTGAATGACCAAATGTAATAAAATTTCTTTTTTCAGGGGGGTGGCTTCTTTTTTATCAAACTTCTGTAATTAAAATTTAAATAATAGCACTATCGAAATTATATTGAACAAAATTCATTAATTCAAATAAGTGAATAACTTAGTTCAATTATACATGTTTCGAATGTTTTATAAGAAACTATGAGAACTTAAGGCCTGTTTACATTTTATTAAAAAGATAAAAAAAAATTATTTAGAATTTGAAATAAAATATTTTCTTTATATTGAATTTTATATAAGATATTGTAAATATTTAATTTATTATTATAATTTTTGTAAATTGATAATTTTGGTATTAGATATGAACGAAATAGCATAGGGAGGCATCAATAAAAATAGGAATAATTACTCGCATGCCACACCATTTCACTTTATTTATGCGTTACCCATTCATTCTTAATTAATTACATTATGAACACTCAAAATATTATAAAATCTTACATATACACGTTTAAGTTAAAATTTAGTCAAAATTTATTTGAAAAAAAAAATATTTTGTTAGTAAATCATTAAAATTATATTTTTATCCTTAATAGTACATATTTTTTTCTTCCTCGATGTCACACTAAAGCGCTGATCTGTCCTAAAATCAATTCACGCCGCAGATGTTTCCTTCCCTTACCACAATCTAAACATCAAAGTTTTAAGATTTTCACTCAAAATATATTTAAATATCCTTAAAATAATATGATGAACGGTTCAGATTTTTTATAACCTAACAATAGTTAAGTTATTGAAAAATTATAATTGCTCATTATAATAAAAATAAGTGAAAGTGTGTGTATGTAAAATTTTATAATATTTTGAGTGTGTATAGCGTAATTAACTAATAATTGATGGGTAACACATAAATAAAATAAAATAATGGGGTATATATGTAATTATGCCATAAAAATATTTATTAAAAAAAATCGCCAAATTTCGTTAATTAAGTTTGAGTTCACTGACCAAAGGTAGCAGAGCGGAAGGTAGTCCAGCCGTCGATGACGTTCCGGCTGCCGGAGATGATGGTCGCGTTCATGCCATCGCCGATGATCATCAGATTCCACTTGTTTATATTGATCTCCACGTTTTCCGTGTATATCCCTCGCTTCACGTAGATCACGTATCGCCGGTCGCTCTTCTCCGGCGCTGCATCCACCGCGGCCGCCACCGTCGTGAAGGTCCCGCTGCCATCCTTCGCCACCGTCACGTCCGGTGAAACTCCCGTGGCCTGAAGAAGCCTCCGGTTCACCTTCCCCACCCATTTTGGGAATCCAGCCTGAAGGTTCCGGCGGCCGCCGCTGACTGCCTGCTTGCCGGAGGGGAGCTGCCGGAGGCCATCGGAGAGGAGGGAGGTGATGGAGTCGAGGCTGACGAAGACGACGGAGGCGAGGAGGCTTCCGGTGGAGGAGATGCTCTCCTTGCAGGTGTCCTGGTTGCCGAGTGCTGCCGATAGCCAGGACCGAAGGTCGGAGCTGTGGTCGCCCGTGCCGGGGTTTGAGGCAGCGTTTCCGTCACCGGAGGTGGAAAGGGTCCAGGCAAGCTCGTCTGAGGAGAGGTCGAGGAGATCCAGGCAGTCCGAGATGGCGGAAGAGAGGCCGATGTCGGCGCCGCCCGTAAGCCCGCCGGAGAATGTGGAAACGATTCCCACTACCTTCTGGATCTGGTCGAGGGCCGAATGAAGCGTCGAAAGGAAGCCGGAGGAGACGCCACTGCCGCTGCCGGAGACAGGGGCGGTGGGTGGCGGAGAGCGGCTAGGGGAGGTCTCGGCGGCTGTGTATTCTGGATGGATGGAGGCGGATGCGAGAAAGAACAGCAGGGGGAGGAGGAGGAAAGTGGAGATTGCTGGCGCCATTAACAAATTCCTGGATTTGAAGAAGAAGCAGGGGAGCAGAAGAACAAGGAGGAGGAAAAGCAGAGGATTTGGAGATATAATGAGTGCGGCAGCTGAGAAATAAATATGGCTTTCAAAACTCGTCTTTTTTTTTGTTATTTCTCTGTAATTATTATTCATTGGATTTTCCACCGACTAATCCTAGGGCTGAATGGCATCCCCTAATATTTTATTTAAATATTAAATAATTTTATAATAAAGAATCACATGAAGTTGTTGAGTAACAGTATTATCACTCACATCCGACAGAAGGATAATAAAGTAGCACACACCTTAGCCCGATACACACTTCATATAGAGACTCAGAAAGTGTGGCTTAAGGATGCTCCGTATTTTATTCAAGCCGTTATTAGAGAAGAAATGCTCATGTGTAAGATGGACTCTCAGTGTAGTTCTATTTTTTCTTAAGTTTGTTGCACCCTGAAGGGTTTTTATCAAAAAAAAAAAAACTTTTAACCCTGTTTGACGCAAGAATCAAAATCAGGATTAAAATAGTACTAATTTAAAAATAATAATAATAATAATAATAATAATTTTAAATTATTCTACACAAATTTCNATTATTATTATTATTATTATTATTATTATTTTTTAAATTAGTATCATTTTGGTCCTGATTTTAATCCTAGCGTCAAATGAGGCCTTAGGTATTAATTTTAACTAATAATTAAAGAAATAGTATAATTATTTTTTCAATTAGTGAATAAAACTAATAATCAAATATCCTAAAATCTTTTAAACCTAGTTTTAGGGTCCTATATGATTTTCCTTATTATCTTACACAATCATCGATTTAAGATCAAATAATAAGTGGCGGTTTTTACTCATTGCCCGAGTATTTTGAGTTAATAAATATTTTCAGTTAACATTCATTTGCGTATTGTGATACACATAAGCTCCTTAAGTATTTCTTTTTTAACAAATAGAATCTATTTATTTGTAAGGTTAAATTTAATGAAATTAAATTTAAATTTAAATAAAAATATTTTTTTATTAAAAATTATGAATGATATGAAATAAAATTAGTTATTATATTGGAATATATAAGGGATGTGATATAAAGTTAGTTATTATGTTGTAATATGTGAGGGATATAATATAAATTAGTTATTATTTTAGTAATACGTGTAGGATGTGAAATAAAATTAATTTTTAATATTAAATTTTATGTGTGATGTGATATAACAGATTAAAATTAAATCAAATTAATTTTTAACTTCAAAACAAACATGACTATAGTGCCAAAACTTATGGTTCGAGCTAAGATAAATAATTAAGGGATAATTACCTATATGTCATATAATTTAGTTTTATTTATGTCTTATTAATCTATTCTTAGTTAATTACGCTATGCACATTTAAAACATTACAAAATCTTATATACACACATCTGAGTCAAAACTTAATCAAAATTTATTTGAAAAAAAAATATTCTGTTAATAAATCATTAAAATTATATTTTTACTCTTAATGGTACATATTTTTTTCTTCCTCAATACCACACTAAAGCGCTGATTTATCCTAAAATTAATTCACATCGCGGATGTCCCTTTCCTTTGCCGCCACCTAAACATTAAGGTTTTAAAATTTTCACTCAAAATATATTTAAACATCTTTAAAATAATATGATGAACGGCTCAAATTTTTTGTAATCTAACTATAGTTAGGTTATTAAAAAATTATGATTACTCATTATAATAAAAATAAGTTAAAATGTGTGTATGTAAGATTTTATAATATTTTAAGTATGCATAGTATAATTAATTAAAATTAGATGGGTAAGATATAAATAAAATTAAATTGTGTGACATGTAGGTAATTATCCCAATAATTAATATCTACTTTTTTTTTACTTTCTAGGATTTATTAGATCTGCTAGATCTTTATCTTATTTTGGCATCAAAGAATAGCTACGTGAGCCATGCATTAAATTTATAGAAAGTTTTATTTATTTTGTTATATGATTACAATGTTTATTTTACTATACGGAGATATTAAAATTCCCCTATTATTAAATACTATTCGTAGTATATTTATATGTAATATTAGTTTTATTCATTTTAATGATAGTAGGGTCTCCCTCGCCCTGTTTAGCGCGAGGACCAAAATAAGATCAAAATGATACTAATTTAAAAAACAACAACAATAATAATAAATAAATATTTTAAATTATTTTACACAAATTCAAATATAAAAACTATTATTTTACTTTATATACTCAATAATTTAAAATAAAAATATCAACTTTATTTCACATTCTAGATCAAAATATTCAAATTGAGTATTTTAATGTAAGATGTGAAATAAAGTTTGTATTTTAATTAAAAATTATTGAATATGTGAAGTAAAATATTATTTTTTATATTAAAATTTGTGTAGAATAATTAAAATAATTTATTTATTATTATTATTGTTATTTTTTAAACTAGTAATATTTTGGTCCTGTTTGGTCCTCGCGCCAAACAGGGCAAGTTCAAATTTTCTTCTTTAAATTTTGGCGAGGCACTATAGCGCAATGCCTCATGCGGACATCTTTTCAGGCATAATCTGTTTGGTGCTTCTTCCTTGTTGCTACCAATTGACACTAAGGTCCTATTTGAGGATCAAAATCAGGACCAAAAAAGTATTAGTTTAAATAATAATAATAATAATAAATAAAATCACGAATTTTAATATAAAAAATATTATTTTATTTCATATATTCAATAATTTTCAATAAAAATATTAACTTTATTTCATATCCCAGACTAAAATACTCGATTCTAGTACTTTGATCTAGGATATGAAATAAAGTTGATATTTTTATTAAAAATTATTGAGTATATGAAATAAAATAATATTTTTTATATTAAAATTTATGTAGAATAATTAAAAAAATTTATTATTATTATTATTTTTATTATTTTTTAAATTAATACTATTTTATTTTTATTTTGATCATGGTACCAAACAAGTTCAAGACTAGATTAGAGGCCACTATTGTCTAACACATTTATTGCTAGCTAGTCTTAGATGTTCATGTCTTTTGATAAGCCATGGTGCATAGCCATATGCAAGGAGGTAATGTCAACTTCCAATCCTTAAAAACAGCTTTTGCTCCAAAAACCAATGAGTAGGACTTCACTTTTATTAGAGAATTAAACATTGTGTTGTGGGCACAGCTAGATTGTTCTTATTGAGTTATGGATAGAAGAATAATGCCCATTGATTATGTTATGTTCATCCAACTTTGCAATCTACACATTCTTAAAATCAATATTTTTATCGTACGTCATGCGGAGTGGAACACCGAAGTGTTGGACAATGCAATCTCAAAAGAATTTCTTCACACTGTCCGCTTTATCTACTTGTTTGAAGTAGTTAGCTACTAGTAAGGTGAATCTGCGTCCTCTTAATGATCGAAGAATAGTCTGTGTAGATCTCGACAATATTGTGATGTGGCGGATGCAAAGCCTTATCACTAGTATCTTGATTTTGGCGATACTAACTCACTAAGCATGGTTAGTGTGGTGTTATTAGCATGAGGATGTTTGCATTGACGATAATAAGCTTGGAGGTAGTCAGCATCTATTTCAAGGATTATTCACAAATGCAAGCAGTTCTTCTATTGATATTCGTAATACTTGATTAGTTCTTAGCTTGGGCCGATCCTGATTATGGAGCAAGCTGATATGCTCTTCTTTGTGAGTTGCCAAGAACACCTCGATGATTGATCATGTAGATGAGAAGCGGAGAATTCATGGTATTCGCTGACCCTAATATTAGTATCTTTAGTAGGATTTCGATATTGAGCTATGTATATTTCATTTTAGATTAATTAATATTTTATTTTATTTGAGCGACTTTGTAATAATATTATTTTTATTCGAGCATTTTATTTTGTTAGGAGGAAATATATTGTTGGAGGGTGAAGTGCTATAGTATTTGACGTGGGCCTTGTTTGGCGTGAGGACCAAAACAGGATCAAAATAATATTAATTTAAATAATA